>OVBE01005784.1:0-21058 GCA_900406425.1 Iberis pinnata
AGAAAATGACAAGAAATGTTATGTAAAAATCCTAAAATTCAAGTGTTATCAATATTCTGCTTCAGTAGTTGAGAGTGCCACGATCTGTTGGAGCTCCGATCTCCAGCTAACTGTGTTACCTCCTACTTAAAATATATATCCGGTTATGGATCTTCTTCTATCTAGATCAGTAGCATAATCCGCATCACAGTAGCCTTCAACTTTAAAACTTCAATCTTTAGTAAATGTTAAACTGCAATTTAATGAACCTTTAATGTATCTCATAATCCACTTAATTGCTTGCCAATAATCTCTACCAGGTTTTCCCATAAACCTGCTTACCACACCAACTGAGTGTGCTAAATCGGGCCTAGATCCCACCATGGCATACATGAGACTAGGGATGGGAATCGGGTCGGTTCGGTTCGGAAATTTTGGTTTTTGGTTATCGATTTTTGAGTATGTGTTCCGAATTGAACCGAAAAAAATTCGGTTTGGTTCGGTTCGGTTCAGTTCGGGTTTTTTTTTGAAATTCGGTTAATTTTTGCTTATTTTTTGGTTTTTTCGGTTTTTTTGGGTTTTTCCAGTTATTTTTACATATTTTGGTTCGGTTTTTCTGGTTTTTTTTGTTTTTTCGATTATTTTCGGTTATCGGTTCGGTATGGTTCGGCTCGGTTACCCGAATTGTTTTTTTGTGCCGATCGGTTTACAAAAATATTTCGGTTCGGTTCGGTTCAGAAATTTTTGGTTCGGTTCGGTTCGGTTTTTATTCCCAGCCCTACATGAGACTTCCCACTGCACTTGCATAAGGGATCTCAGCCATTAACTTTGACTCTGATTCTAGTTCCTCATTACTTAGGCTCTTTAGTTTAAATTGTGTACCAAACGGAGTTAAAACTGGCTTACAATCAAACATATTGAAAACTTTCAGCACTTTCTCCAAATACTTTTCCTGTGAAAGCTTTAGGATTCCCTTATGTCTATTTCTAATAATGTCCATTCCTAATATTCTAGTTGCTGGCCCCAAATCTTTCATTTCAAGCTCCTTCATTAGATTGTTCTTCAAACTTTGAATTGAATCTAAATCTCTAGAAGCCACTAGCATATCATCAACATAGATTATCAAATATACAACATTCAAAATTTTTGTACCTTTGATGTAGACACACGAATCATATTGACTCTGATTAAATTTCTGTTCTTTCATAAATCTGTCAAATCTCTTGTTCCATTGCCTTGGAGACTGCTTCAATCCGTATAAGGACTTCTTTAGGAGACATACCATACTTTCCTTTCCTTTCTGCTTAAAACCTTTTGGCTGTTCCATGAAGATTTCTTCCTCTAGATTTCCATTTAAGAAAGTTGTCTTAATATCCAACTGTTCTAGCTCTAAATCTTCATTAGTAACTAGGGATAACATAATTCTTATAGAAACATGTTTCACAACTGGAGCAAATACTTTTGTATAATCAACACCTTCTAATTGTGAAAAACCTTTCGCTACTGATCTCGCTTTGAATCTTGGTTGTTCTACACCTGGTATTCCAGGTTTCTTCTTGAAGACCCACTTGCATCCTATAATCCTTTTCTTGAATGGTCTTTCCACAATCTCCCAAGTGCAATTATTCTTTAATGAATTCATTTATCTACACACGCTTCTGTCCATTCTTTCTTGTTCAAGCTCCTCACTGCTTCAGCATAGGACATAGGTTCTTCAATTTCTATATCTTTAGCAGCAGCTAGTGCATAGGCTGCTACATCAAAATCATCATACTTGGAGGTAGCCTTTCTAACTCTTCTTGCTCTATCTCTTGCAAGTAAATAACTATCGAGATCTTCTTGAGTTGGTGCTTCTGCTGTGGTGACTTCATTTTCTGAATCTGAAATTTCTTGTTCATTCTGTTCACTTTCCACATCTGCTCCACATGAAACTGATGACTGCTCTACTTGTTCAAATCACCTGAAACTTAATCATTTTCTGTAGTATGAATTAGTAGATTCTGTACTAATTCTGAAGCAAAGGAAACCTTCTTTCCTTTGTTCTTCCTGTTTCTGAACTCTGAACTTTCTGATTCTGCCATCAATTCTGCTTTGTCCTTGAAAACTTCCTCTTCATGAAATATCACGTTTCTGCTGATTGTACACTGATTTTCTTCTGGTAACCAAACTCTAAATTCCTTAGTTCCTTGTGGATAGCCAACAAAATAACCTTTCTTTGCTCTTGGGCTTGTTTTGGATTGCACCGTGTGAACGTAAGCTGCACATCCAAACCTTCTTAAATGGTTTATTTGAGGCTTGTAATTGGACCACAACTCTTCTGGAACTTTGAAACCAATTGAAGAACTAGGGGATCTGTTGATTAAGTAAACTGCTGTTGATGCAGCTTCTGCCCAAAATCTTTCTTCCATCCACTTTATAATAACATGCATCTGACATTATTCATAATTGTTCTATTCATCCTTTCTGAAACTCCGTTCTGCTGAGGAGTGTAAGTGCACATTCTATGTCTTTTAATACCCGCATCTTTGCACAAAGTTTCAAATCTGTTATTGCAATACTCTAGGCCGTTATCTGTTCTTAAACATTTGATCTTCTTTCCAGTTTGATTCTCATCCAGTGCTTTCCAATCTGAAAACTTCAAATACGCTTCGTCTTTTGTTCTTAGGAAATAGATCAAACTTTTCTGCTAAAGTCATCAATGAAGGTTATAAAATACTGATTTCCTGCCAGACTTGGAATTACATTAGGTGATCCCCACAAATCCGAATGAACATATTCTAAAATTTCTGTGGTAGTGTGTTTAGACTTAGAAAAACTCTGCTTATGAGCCTTTCATAACACACAAGTTTCACAAAACCCTATAGTTTTGATATCTTTTTCTGAAAGATATCCTCCTTTAACCAATTCTCGCATATTCTTATGGCTTATGTGCCCAATTCTAGAATGCCATTTACTTGTGCTGTCAACAACACTTTTAACAGAATTAGATTCTGCCACTTTAACTTTTCCTTCTAAGTAATACAAATCATTCTTGTACACTCCAGCCAAAACCTTTCTGCCATCTGTTTTTCTGTAAAACTGTATTCTGAAATCTTCACCTTCGTATCGGCAACCTGACTTTTCTAAGCATCCATAGGATATTAAGTTTCTTCCCATAGTTGGCATGTATCTAACTCCAGTTAGTATCATGCATGAACCATCAGGATTATCAATTCTGATTTTACCAATTCCATGAATTTGACTGTTTGTGTTATTTTCCATAAGAACTTTGCCTCCTTCATACTCATCTAGATCAAATAGAAGGTCTTTATTGGGTGTTAAATGAAACGTACATCCCGAGTCTAACACCCACTCTTCCTTCGAATCAAATACGCTTGCTGTTAGAACCATATGTTCATATACATTCTCAACAATATTTGCCGAACCTTTTAATTCCTTTGCCTTTCTATCCGGGTAATCCTTCTTCCAATGTCCATCTTTTCCGCAAACAAAGCAACCTTTTCTTTTTTTCTTTTTTCCTTTCTGTTTGTCTTTATCCTTACCTCTACTTTTAGATCTTCTTCTGCTTGACTGATTTTCCTTAGTTTCTGATCTTCCTCTGTTAGAAACAAATAAGCCCTATGCTTGTGATTTGCTTCCTTTACCACCTTCTAATAGCTCTCTTTCCTTAGATTTGGCTGATGCAGTAACTTCACACAAACTTAATGTTTCTTTACCACATTTGAGTGTTTCCTTTAGATGATCAAACTTGCTTGGCAATGAATTTAGCAATAAGATTGCTTGAACTTCTTTTGTCACTGTTACACCGAGATTACTAAGGTCTGCCACTAGCTTTAGGAATTCATCAACATTTTGATCGATTTTCTTTGAGTCTAACATTCTGTATGTGTAGAATCTAGTTTGCAAATAGATCATGTTAGGTAGTGTGCTTTCCATGTATAAAGTGTTCAGCATAGACCACATTACAGCTGCTGTTTCACAATGTATTATTTTTCTTAGAACTTGATAATTCACGTTTGGAATTATCACGCTCATTGCTTTTTCTGATTTCTCGATTTTAACCGGATCTTTTTCTTGTCTTATCGGTTGTGACTTCTCATATACCTCCGGAGCCCGGAACTGAGCCGCTGAAGTCTGCTACACCAACTGGTGTATATTTGAGCAAGTCTTGGTCAAACAAGATGTCCTTTATGCCTATCATCTTGAAGTGCGATAGCATCCTGACCTTCCAAAGTCCAAAATACCTGATCCATCGAATCTTTCTACTTTTACACGCGTATACGCCAGTGAATTTTCTCCCATTCTTACCTGAAAGCTTAGTACACAAGAAATACAAAAGCAAAGCAATCAAGATTACCAAAAGGATAAGTTTCAAACCTTATTCTTTTACTTTCACTTATGCGATTGTTTCTGTTCTTGAGTTATCGTTGCTTCTTTGAAACTTTGGGATAATTCAATGCTTCTTGAATACGAAACCGTAACTTCCTTTGAACCTGGCTCTGATACCACTTGTTAGGTTTTTCTTGGTTACTTGTTACTCAAGTTATGCTGTAAAAGAAACTTAAACAAGGAAATTGTTAACTTAGTTCCCACTTAAGGTACCTCTGGGGGAGAGATTTATCCTCTCTAGTCCACTAGAACAGATTATGTTGTGATAAACACAACAGATTACAAGTTACAATTTGTAGATCTTTAAAGAAATCTAAACCTCTAAAGTTTGCTTATAGGAATGAAAATGAATGAACAATAGAGGAATAGAATAGACCAATCCGAAAGTGAATTGAAGATACAACAGCAGATCTTGGAAGCTCGTCAATCCATTCAATGGATTCTTCGCAAGTTCTTCGATGAAAGAATAAGAAGATAAAAAACTCTGTTATGTTCTAAACATAATCTGGTGAGCTAATATAAGCTTCTAACAGACTTTGGGCTTCTGGATAAATTTTAATAAGCCCACTCTTAATATTTCTCATGATTGTTTAACAGGCCCAGTGAGAAACCCATTCGGATAAATGGAAGAGCTATATAACGCCTTCAGAATGGAATCACAAGGCCAGAAAGGAATATGATTCTCATAAGTCCTCAAAGAACAGAATTGGCATAGATGAATCTGAAGGATTTGAAGGTGAAGAACTATCTATTTGCTTTAATAGATAAGAACATTCTCAAAATCATAGCCAATAAGGATAGCTCAAAGGACATTTGAGATTCAATGAAAGCTAAGTATCAAGGCAATCATAGGGTACAATCAACACAATTACAAAGACTTAGGAGACTCTTTGAAGTTTTGTAGATGAAAGATGAAGATACTATTACTGATTACTTCTCACGAGTAATGGTTGTAGCAAATGATATGCGAAGCCTACGAGAGAACATGCCAAATTCAAAAGTAGTAGAAAAGATTCTGAGAACACTTGCAGAGAGGTTCACATACGTGGTATGTGAAATTGAGGAGTCTAAAGATATTCAGGCTCTGTCAGTGGATGAATTGCAAAGCTCTTTGTTGGTTCATGAGCAGAATATGAAGAAGAATGTGAGAGAAGAACATGTGCTGAAAGTTGAAAGCCAAAGAAGATATGAAGGAGGAAGAGGTAGGGGCAGAATGTCATATCCAGGAAGAGGAGGAAGAGGATGAGGCTATGAGTTTGACAAAAGAAAGATTGAATGTTTTAAATGTCCAAGATGTGAGACTTCAAAAACGAGTATCCAAGTTGGGATAGAAGTGCAAACTATGCTGAATTTGAAGAAGATGTACTGTTGATGGCTTATACTGAGCCTGTTAAAGAAGAAGTTGAACATCTGTGGTACCTTGATTCAGGCTGCAGCAACCACATGTGTGGGAATAAAGAGTGGTTCACGTATTTTGACAGCTCGTTTCGTCATAATTTCAAGCTAGCTAGGTGACAATATGAAAATGGTGGTTGAAGGCAAAGGTAACCTCTATCTGAAAATCAATGGTCTGAACCAAGTTATCTCGTCTATGTACTATGTCCCTGGCTTGAAAAATAATCTGCTCAGCATAGGACAAATGCAACAAAAGGGACTAAGAATCACCATTGAAGAAGATGTGTGCAAAGTCTGGCATAAACAACAAGAAAGAAATAATGCATTGTTCGATGACTACAAACAGACTGTTTGTAATCACTGGAGTTGTACTCAACAAGGGAGTTGACAAGGAGACAAGGTGCCTACAAGTGACTCTTCATATTCAAATTGATCACTAGCTATTTAAGTCCATAAATCAAACCTAACCTTGTAAGTCTAAGAAGAAAAAAATGGAATCGTGAATGTGCAGGAACCCAAATGGTATTCTTCATCCTGAATGCGGTCTTGGCACTTGGAGTTGTATTGACGTTTAAACCGTTTCTAGCTGTAACACAACAGTAGAAAAAGATTAAATTTTGATGGTATTCAAATTATTTTCCATCATGTTGTATTGTAGATTACAATGCCAAAGTTACATCACAGGTGTGTTTTTAAGAAATGGTATTGGTAAATAAATTGTTAAGAGTGTTTTAGCATAGTATTTCATACAACCAAATAAAAATGAACACTCTTAGCTTTGTCAAATACTCAATTGCCATTGTCATGGTTCTTTGCCTTAATAATGGGTCTGCTAGTTTGCATGTTGCTAGTGACATCGAAAAATTTTGGTCGTTTGTCTGTTGGCTACGACAAGCTACTAAAGCATACGACAAGTCATTATTTGTTTAGCGACCAGCGACATCGATTTTCGATCGCAAGTTTTTTCAACAATATGTCGCTCCGGTCACTGCGACAGCAAAACGATTAGCTACTAGTCGCAACGACACATATTTAAAAAATTAAATTAATTTATAAATTAAATAGAAAATCATAATAAATTAAAAATAAATTACAAAAGTATAAATAAATTTATAAAATTAAAATTAATTAAAAATAGTTAAAATAAATCTTGAAATAATAAACTAAATTAGTAAAATAAATTAAATTCTATATATATATATATTGATTATAAAATTTTAAATTGAAAACAAATATAGCAAATAGTCGCAGCAACAATCAAACAAAAAACATAGTAACAAGTCATACACAAATATGAAATTTTTTCACCAAGAATGCAGGAACTTGTTTTCCGCCAATAACGGATAAACATGTTTTCACGGAAAAACGCATTTTCACGTTTTTTTGCGAAAAAATAAGTTTCTGCGTTTTTGGCAACAAGTCGTAGTAGGCATAGGCATATTAAACTAAAACCAAACTGAAAAAGGGTTATGGGTTGTTTTTGTTTGGATGTCATAAACCGAATGCATCTTAATTTTTCAGATTTTTTGGTTTTTGTAATAAATCGAACCGAAATGCAATTTTAAGTTTTTTCGGTTTTTTAGCTTTTTCCAATACAAAACGGGTAATAAACTTCTCAAAACCGAATCGAACCCGAATTTTTTTCAAACCGAACCGCTCCAATTTTGGACTAAATACCCGAACGGTTTTTATATGTCCCAACCAAAAAAACTGAAACCGTTTAAACCGAACCAAAATCCGAATGCCCAAAACTAGTCACAGTGACAGCCAAACAAACAACACAACGACAACATGTCGCAGTCGTAGCGACTGCGAAGAAGGTGATGCTAGTCAATGTCGATGATCGTTGTTGTTGTCGCAACGACTGCAAACAGGGAAAATCATAGAATGGCATGACTGTTGGATGAAATAGGGAGGGAACTGAAAAGAAAAAATGACTCAAATAAATCACAAACTTTGTAACTCATAGTATTTTTTTTTATTAGAAATCAAATAGGGTTACAATTTTGTTTGATTCTTTATGATTTCTCTCGTGATAGAGTTTTCTGCGAATTTAAGTCATTTTGTAAGTTTTCTTTGTAAGTTTTCTTATGAGGGTTCACTAAATACTAGTGGTTCACATGATGTTTCTTGATCAATGCGTCCTCGGTTGAACCGGCCATGGCGCTTCTAATGAATTGTTGCCAAAAGCCAAAAAATGGCCAGGCTGGTGTTAGATATGTTTGTCGAGGATCATGACCCAGTTGTAATTGCTCCCTCACCATTGGTCGCTCTCCCTGATAGCCCAATATCACACACAATTTTGGACTCTTCACCAACCATACTTGATGTTGCTTCTTCTCCTGCTTCTCCGTTATTGTCAAACTTGTAACTAAGATGTTTGAATAATAAGTTTTCTGGATTGTATTGACGTTGCTCCTGAAGAAGCTAATATACATATCGAATGTTAATGATAAACCTAATTACAACTAAAATTAAGCCCAATCAGACCCAATACCTCCCTCAAGGTGAAGTGTAGATGTCATAAACACCCATCTTGTCCAAGAATGCTTCAAACTCTTTTCGTTTTAGAGCATTTGTCATAATATCTGCAAGTTGATATTTGGTAGAGACATGCTTGGTAGCTATTGTTCCTCGTAAAATTTCGTCTTGGCAATCAAGTCCGATGTGCTTTGTTCGCGCATGATATACCGGATTCGCGACAAGATTGATTGTGGAGAGACTACCGGAGTGTAGAGAAATAGGATAGATGCATGGTATGTCCAAGGCTGGTAGTAGGTCTCTTAGCCAAAGAAGTTCACAAATGGTGTATGCCATAGCTCGGTATTCGGCTTGAGCCGATGATTGAAATACAACATCATGTTTTCTTGTTTTCCATGAGGTTGGAGATCCTCCAAGTTGAATGAACCATCCAGTAACTAAGCGGCGGGTGATCGAACAAGTGTCTCAATCGTAGTCACACTATGCCGAAAGAGTCAAAGGTGTATTGGCTCGCAGGAGAATTCCTTGGCTGGGAATATGCTTCAAGTATTTGACGACAGGAAGTGCGGTGTGCCAATGATGTAGCTTCAGTGAGGTCATCAATTGAGATAGTAAATGGACCGAATAAGATAGCTTGGGTCTTGTGACACTAATATAAATTAGATGACCAACCACTCTCCAATAACACGATGGTTGATCTCATCACCATCAGCTAAAGGTAAACAGTTGTTTTGCTCCAACAGATATGAAACTGGTTTAACACCCAATAATCTAGTTTATGCAATAATATCAAGCACATCATTGGCAAAGATAAATTCTAGTGGGGTTCCTAACTACCTCAATACCAATAAAATAACCGAGTACACCTAGATTTTTCATGTGGAAACAAGTGTGTAAGTAAGTCTTGAAAGTTGTAATTGCAGATGTGGAATTTCTGGTGGCTATTAAGTCGTCTACATATACCAAAGCATGTAGCCTTACGCCATTTTTGCCGTGTATGAAGAGTGAATAATCTGAAAATTTTTGCTTGAATCCATATTCGCGCAAAGCATTATTAAGCTTGGCAAACCTGGACCGTAGTGCTTGTCAGAGGACGTAGAGTCATTTTCTTAGGCGACACACTTTGTTGTTGTCTTCAGTTCAAAAACCCAGAGAAAACTGCATGTAAACCTCTTTGGATAAATCTCCATGTAGAAAAGCATTGTGTACTTCCATTTGATGTACTTTCCAATTAAGAGAAGCGACCTATTGAAGAAAAGTTCTTACCGTAACCATCTTTACCACCGAGAACCACATAATGAAGTTGTTCAGTATGGATCCCAAATATTGCAATGACTCAATTAAAAAGAATTATTCGCCTTATTAGTACTCAATGGACATGGATCACGTGTTTTTTATACCTTAAACAAATATCACATTGTCTTGAATCAAAAGAATTGCAAGAAAAATCCGAAAGTTTCAACTTTTCTAGAGTTTGAGATGAAGGATGACCGAATCTTGATAACAAGGTTTTTACGTGTGTGAAAGTGTATCAATTCCTATCACACTATCATGCCATTGTAGTATAAATAGGTGTCAATCCAAATGGGTATGATGCTAAGCACTCTAGATGCAATTGGAACTACTAATTCAAGCCAAATAAAAAATTGGGTTCTTAACAATTCCTAAACAACATAACATGCAGTAAGTAAAACAAGAAATAGGTACTAACATGCATTGGCAAATACTAAGTGTAAACAACAAGTAAAACAAAAGCAAACGAGAAAATGGGGTAAAATGCAATCAAAGGGGAATCAGTTCCTAAGCAGTTGATCATAAAGAAATAAGCATGAAGAGTAGTGAAACAGAAGAGATCTATAAGCAATCAAACTTAGGAATTCAGGAAGAACAGGAAATCAACACCAGTCTACCCCATCCTCAGGAACCTAGGATAACTACTCACTACACACGGTGGGTATGAAAACAGGAAAAACAGAAAACATTATTTCAAAACCGAACATCATGATCAAAAGTCAAACTATGGAAAACAATAAGAACAGCAAAGTCAGAAAAACCAGAGGATGATGATCAAGACGAAAAATCAAATATGCAGGAGAAGAAGATGAAGAACAACAAGAACACCAACCCAGAAAAGTAGAGTTCTAATGAAACAGTAGCAAAACCCAGAAATGGTGATCAAGAAAAAACAAGATTAGAAGCATAAAACAGTAGATCAATATGCACCACATAGTTCACAACCTTAATCTAAGTATGAAAATAAAGAAATCAAAAGCTAAACATAAACTTAATAAAGATTTTGGGTTTGATCATCAAGAACAACAAAGGAAAAACAGAGAGAAAGAAACCTAAGAACAAAACCCAAAATGGCAACAAAATAAAACTTAGTGCAAATGGAGGCGTATTTAGGGCTTATATAGTGTTTCAGAAAAAGCCCTAAAAACGCTAAAAGAAAAAATTCTAAAAATCCTAATGATTTTTCTTAACCCGAAACTAGGTCGATTTGGTTTAGGTCATCAAGTCGGAAATTAAAGACAACTTGATGTGGTGATCGAGGTGTGTTGCAAAGACGATCGAGGCTAATTTGACGCTTGATTGAGGCGCTTGTCTTGGCAGACAATTGAGGCGTGTTGGAGCAAGGTCGAGGTGAGATGTTCGGCTGGTCGAGGCGTCTTGTGAGCGTTACTCGAGGCCGAGAGGAGGTTGAGCCGGATGATCAAGGCGCACATGAAGGTGTGGTCGATGCAAGGCTGACTGAGGTCGAGGTAAAGCCGGCTTGGTCGAGGCGCCGAGAGGAAATGATCGAGGCGTTGTGGAGCGTGGTCTAGGAATTTTGAAGTCCATTGAGGTATAGGCTTGGTCAGACGATCGAGGTGATACGAAGATGATTGAGCTGACTTGGCCCAGTTGATTAAATCTGACTTCAGCTAACATTGAGTTGGTTCCATCTCGTGCATTTCCCTTTTCCTTCTCTAAATTTGCAATAATGTTCTGAAAACTCCCGAAAGTCCTAAAATATCTGCAATATGCATATGTATGCAAATGCTAATGCAGAATTACCTACAAATACAAATTTACTAAGAATTTCCTTAGAATGAAACTTGTTGACATCTATATGATGTTTAGTCGCTAATTAGTTGCAAGTGGTTAGCGACTACCTTTACAACAACAAAAAATCCGCGTGTAGTCGCTAAATGGTTGCTAATTTATTTAGCAACCAATTAGCGATTATACTTACAGTCGCGAAAATTAGGTCTTCTTCTCCAATTTCTGCCGGCTCCTCCATTCTCATCAAAGCATTTTTCTTCTCTACTTCGATTCGGTGGCGATTCCGAGTGATTGACGATGTCTAGTGTCAGAAAATCTTGCGTGGCCGTGGAATTTCGTCTCGTGGTCGGTCTTTGCCACCCGCCGGTCATCCCCTTCTTCTTCTAGCGGCAATAGCTCAAAAACGAGAGCTAAGAAGATTAGGTATGCTCTTACCTCTATGTCGGTCGCCCATAATCCACTTCCAAGCACCTCGCCGGTGCCGTCTTAGCCATTGACGTCAGAACAGCTTCCGAAAGTACATCAACAGCAACAAATTCCGTCCTTTTTGATTCACCGGTAAAAGATCCGCCAATACCGCCTCCTCAAATGCAAAATGAAGTTCCGGTTGAAGATGAAGAAATGGTAGAAGTCCAAATGAATCAAGATTAATTGATTTTGGTTAACGATTTGTTGCGTATGCTGGGTCAGGATATTTACTTACCAAGATTGAGTCTGATACCAATGGAGAATACTATTTGGTAAAGGATTTTGGATTATGATTTAGAAAGTATTGAATTATGCTAGTTAGTATTAGAATTGTGATTTTGGATTGTGATTTTGGATTATGATTTTGGATTATGATTTAGAAAATATTGAATTGTAAAGTTAGTATGAGAATTGTGATTTTGAATTATGATTTTGGATCATGATTTAGAAAGTATTGAATTGTGCTAGTTAGAATGTATAGAATTGTGTTAGTGAGTATGAGAATTGATAATCGGTAATTGATTTTTGGTTGTAGGTTTTACCGTGACAAGGAAGTTTTGACTCGAAATATATCAAAAATCTTGAATTGTATAGTTAGTATGAGAATTGTGATTGGTTATAATTGATTTTATTATTGTTTTGTAGCATGAGTTTGATTGGGATCCAATTTTAACATTAGAAGTTCGACATGAATTCGAAGTGGTATGTCAATGACGTCTAAAAGAAATGGTCAGCAAAGCAAGGTCGGAGAGGCATGAACGACGACCTCCATGGATTTTAGAAGGTCTATGGACGATAATGTGCGCATATTTGGAAACAGATGATGCGAAATAAAGGAGTAGTATTGCATCAAACGTTCGATTGCCAGACCCTCACGGACTTGGAAGCCGCGTTCATGTGGCGGGTCAAAAATCCTACATGCAAATTGAACAAGAAATGGTAATTTAAATCTTTTTAAAACTTTAACGTATAGTGAATAATTAATTTTTACTTATTAGGAACTTGAACTGAGAAGACCCGTGGCGATTGGAGAAGTCTTCATGAAGACACATATGCGAGATGACGGTACATATGTGGATTTGAAGTCCAAACAAATATGTGTAGCGTACCAGAAGAATTTGGATGCAATGCTAGTTGAAACTCAAGAAGAGGCTTCCGATGGAACTTCTCATCATCAAACACCTACACCGGAACAACTCAACGAGTTATTCATTCAAGTATTAAATTTTATATTATATCTAACTTATCATTCAGTTATCTAATTCGGAATATACATAAATGACAAAATAGTAAAAAAAGTAGTTGGAAATAAATTAGTGACAATTTTGCTACCATAACCTAAATCAGATGCAAATCAGTTGCTAAATTTTAGATAATGTTTTGAGACTTCGTATAATAAGTAGTCGCTTATTAATTGCAAAATAATTAGCAGCCGTTTTGTGACTATGGTGAAAGTGTAGTCGCTTATTAGACTCTAAACATTAGCAACTGTTTTGTGACTGTTTTAAAACAATCCTAAATCGGTTACAAACAATCGGTACCAAAGTAGTGGCAAAATTAGCAACTGATTTGCAACTACATTTTTTTGCCGAAAGGAGTGGCTAATCAGTCGCTAAAATGAACTAACAGTGTAGTCGAAAAACGGTTTCAAATTAGCGAGTGATTTGCGATTATAACATTTAGCGACTAATTGACGTAGTCGCAAATCAGTCTCTAATTTTGATTTAACAACTGTTCTGTTACTATGTGTGTATGGCAAACTGCCTGTTTTCTTTTAGTGTTCCGCACTTTACGTTTTACGTCCATTTCTACCATTCCAATTCTACAAAAGAAAAAAAGACCTACTAACAAAATTCCGCACTTCATACGCTTTGTTGGGACTGTCCCACACTTTTTGTACTCATAGAAATATTATTTTTTCTTTAAATTTCTTACAATTCAAAACCAATTGGCAATGAATGGATTGCACCATATCATTTTTATATTAGTGCATTGTCCTATAAGTTTCTAATGTGGGATATTTTTTCTCCAATACCTCCTTCGAAATAATGGATCTCATTAACCATTAATCTCGGGTTGATTTGGGCAAGATTGGCAGGACCAGTTACGGATCGGGTCGCATATCATACTAGACTCTAATACTATGTTAGAAATGTATTTCCCTAATACTCTTCATTTTAATTATAAACAGTGACATGCTTTAAAATACACCCCGCTCTAACTAAACCATGGCATGCTTTAGTTAGATGAGCATTTACGTACCCGACATGTGCCATCTTAGGGACCAGAAAGGATAATAGTCAAAGTTGTTTTTTTCCCTCCCCTCTCTTTGTCTTACCCGTCATTTATGTTGATACAGATTGAAAGATTAAACACGTGAAACAACTCTTTGTATCGTTTCCTCCCACAAAAACAAATCTCTTATCCTTCTTTCCTACTTCTTTGGATTCCAAAAAAAAAATGGGAGAAGAGTACACAGAGAGTTTGTTGGAGAATAAGTTCAATGAGAATTGCTCTGGATGTAAAGTTGATCAAATGAAGAGACTTCGCAGAGGATTCCCTTTCTCCGAGCTTTGTTCCGTTTGGATCATCGTCCTCTGCACCTGTAATACATATCCATTATACTTTTAAGTAATAGAGACTGAAAAAGATAATGTTTTCTTTATCTTAACTAAGTTTGCTTTGTTGTTTGTGTTTCAGCTCTGCCCATTTCCTCACTTTTCCCTTTCCTTTACTTTATGGTGAGTAATGACCACTTAGACCATCTCCAACAAGGTTTCTTAAAGGTTTTTTAACAATAAAATATAATAAAATGTTAAGAAATTTGGAGAGAGAAATTTCTTAAAACTATTATATAAGAGTTGACTCTTGCACTATTCACACATTTTTTACTCTTGAGTTTCTTGCACTATTCAAGGAATTTCTTAAAACTCTTAAAATAATATTATTTTTTTTATTAAGAAACTTTTAAAGAGTTTCTCCATTGGAGATGCTCTTAATGCTTCAAGTAGTTTTACTAAATTAGAATCTTGCACTGTTACTTTCTCCCACCTAAATATAGTACTATGTTATTGTAAAGTGGATTTAGTGATTATTACAAACTTGTGGTAACGGTAGAATCTGGTTTAGTTCATTTTTATATATGATTTTGTTGGTAGATTGATGATCTTAACATAGCAAAGAAAGAAGAGGACATTGGGTTCTACGCTGGATTTGTTGGTGAGTCATCGACATAGACCTTGTCCGTTTGTTAGTGTTGGACCCGCAACCAAAAGCCGCAAGTAGTCACTAGCGATACGCGATTAGATTTTCAGTTGCTGTTTTTTTTAGCGATCTGATTCTAAAACTTGCGTTTAATTAGTCGTTGTTTTAATCGTTGGCCCAATGAATGACAAACGAACAATAAACTAGTCGTTGCGATAGTAAAATAAATTAAATTAAACAAAATAAATAAATACAATTAATTAATTATTTGAATTAAATAATTTAAATTAATTAATAAAAGTAGCTAAATAGGTAAATAAAACTAAAATAAAATAATTTTAAAAAAAATAAATTAAATTAAATTAAATAAATAAGTAAACTTGAAATTATTAAAATTAGTTATATAATTTTATTTGAATAGTTAATTTTAAAAATTACCAAGGGACTTTGGTCTAGTGGTTGAGACACACTTTGGAGTGTTCAAGGTCACTAGTTCAAACCCCTTGGAATGAGTGATTTATGCCTTAAATAAGTATTATCAACGGCTGGCTCCGGGCACCGGAGGAGATTATGGGCCAAAAGCTCGGAATTCCCACGGTTTATCAAAAATAAAATAAAAATAAAAAATAAAAAATTATTTTCAAGACATAAATAAGTTGAAATAAATTTAGTATAAAGTAAATAAATCTAATAAATAAAATAATTTAAAAATTCAACAAAATAAAAAATTTTTCTAGAAAAAAGATAATAAGAAAATAAAATAATGTTAATAATTATTTTTTAGAAAGAGATCACAAAAAATTAAACTAAATTAAGTATATTAGTTGAGTTAAATAAGCTATATAATTATAATAAATTATATAAGTTAAATAATCGGTCGCTAGTTAGTGCAAAACGAATAATGCAGTGATCAATGGCAGAGATAAGTGGCAACGATCAGTCATTAGCTATTGAGAAGCGAACAACATAATATATCGTTGATCGCTATCTCTAGCGATAGCTAGTCGTTGTCGCTAGCGATAACTAGTCGCTGTCGCTAGCCATTGCGAAACGAACAGAGCCATACTATCCTATATTTTTATTACATCAGATAAATCTTTCAAACTCACATATGTGTGTTTTATATACCTTTCAAGGTTGCTCTTATATGCTTGGCCGAACGCTAACATCAGTCTTCTGGGGAATTATGGCTGACCGTTATGGTAGAAAACCTGTTATTCTCATAGGAACTGTTTCAGTGTTAGTAATATTGCATTTGTTTCTTCATATCACTCTCTTATATTTGTTTTTGTTTCTTACTATATAACACAAATGCTTATTATCCTGTCATAGGGTCATTTTCAATACTTTGTTTGGCCTAAGTCTAAATTTTTGGATGGCCATCATGACAAGGTTTTGCCTCGGTATCTTCAATGGTTTACTTGGTCCTATAAAGGTGTTTTATTCTCCTCCTCTTAACCTTTTTCCATAAACTTCCCTAAGCTCATTCTTGATGAGTTCAGGCATACGCATCGGAGACAATCCGTGATGAATATCAAGGTTTAGCACTCTCGTGTGTAAGCTCTTGATCAAATTATTTTTCTAATTAAGCAGAGCAATTGAGAATTATGTTAAGTTGTGTAGGTTAGTACATCATGGGGCATTGGACTCATCATTGGCCCTGCCGTGGGAGGTTTTCTTGCTAAGGTCTTTACTACCAAAAAGCATCTCAATCTTTTTTATTATTATTCTAACTCGCTCACCTTTCTTGTAGCCTGCAAAGCAATATCCAAATTTGTTCTCAGAGGATTCCATTTTTGGGAAGTAAGTATTACTTTCTTTTTATTTATTTTTCACTTTCATATATATATAGTCTCATTTTGGTCTATAAAATCATAATGCAGGTTTCCTTATTTCTTACCATGCTTAGCTATATCCGGTTTTGCATTTGTGGTGACCATTATTTCATTACGGATTCCGGTAAGCTTGTTATATTTCATGCTCCTTCAAAAACCCATGTTATTGTAGTTTAGCTTAAGCCTAGAGAGTTGGTTGTTTCTGTTCTTCAGGAAACTTTGCACAATCACAATATGGATGATGATGAGTCCTTTGATGTTCTCAGTGTTTTATCTCATGACATTGTATCTAATAAAGTGGCAGAGAGACGTAGAAAAAGCTCTCTCTTGAAAAACTGGCCACTTATTTCATCTATTATTGTTTACTGCGTCTTTTCACTATTTGATATGGCTTACTCAGAGGTGGTACTTCTCTTCCTCAATATTCAAATTTGGTCCACAAGAAAAAAATCTTCAACTGTCTTTCTCCAACAGATCTTTTCATTGTGGGCTAATAGCCCAAGGAAGTATGGAGGTTTGGGATACTCCTCCGCCGAGGTTGGTTCTGTTCTTGCAGTTTCAGGTGTGTCCATACTTCTGATTACTAACATTTTCAATACAAATGAATTGGTTATGACTAAACATTAGTACTCGTTTACAGGGTTTGGTCTCCTTGTCTTTCAGCTTTTTCTCTACACTTATGTGGAGAGGCTTTTAGGACCCATCTTAGTTACACGTATATCTGGGGTACGTAACAACTATATTATGTTCCATTGTTCTCACTGCCAAGAGCCAACCTTATGTTTTTTAAGCAGGAAAGTTCTAAACTTGTGCTTGTTTTTGATACTCACAGAGTCTGTCTATAATTGTCATAGCAAGTTACCCTCTAATAGCAAAGCTATCTGGTTTTGCTCTTACACTGACGCTAAATTGTGCATCCATAGCCAGGAATGTTTTAGATGTAAGTCTTTGATGATCTTGGAAGAATCTGTAATTTGGATTTTTTTTTTGTATGTTCTCAACACAAAAGTTGTATGTGTAGGTGTCTACTGTAACTGGCCTATTCATCCTTCAAAACAATGCTGTAGTAAGTATTTGCATAACACTGATCCATTTTACTATAATTTAGATCGAAACAAGCAAGAAACATAGACCATTTGGTCCATTTCTAATTCATTACTTACTAAAAAAATCACAGAGACAAGACCAAAGAGGAGCAGCTAATGGGCTTGCCATGACAGGGATGTCTCTTTTTAAAGCAATAGGTCCAGCAGCAGCAGGCATCATGTATGCTACTTTTTCTATCTCCTTTTAACAATGTTATTGACACAATCCTTTTCAAACAACATTCATTATGCATTATATTGGATTATACAAAAACAATACTAATCCAAACAACCAGATTACAAGTCTATAACTAAATGAACACAAAGGCCTAGTGGTTTCTTTGTGCCCTGTGTACGGAGAAGTCTTAGGTTCAAGTTTTTGGTAGGAGAAATATTATAGAAAAATGATTTTCTAGTCCATCGGTGGCGGCAGAGCGAAAAAGATGGTGATCTAGATCTCAGAACGTAAACTCACATAAATTTAGATTTGATTATGGATTAGTGAGCTCTAAGTTTATCTCAGATGTTTAATATGTACCCCACGAGATTGCATATCTGTGAGATTAGTCGTGTTCGCATCGATTACCCATAGTTATAAAAATGAACACGAAGTCTTATTAATGGAAAAGTGGTTATGAGATTTTAAAGGCCGTAATGAAATAAACGAACTAGTTTTGCTTAATTTTTCATAAAGGATGTTTTTGAAACTAACATTTTAGAGAGAAAGCTGCACTTCTACTTGCTCAAATTGAACTCATGACTGATTCTTGGTTTTATCAGTACATAAGTTTATTTTGTTTTCTACTAATATTCTCTTCTCTTATCTGTTTGTTGGCAGCTATTCTTGGAGCGTGAAACGTCAGGATGCTATTTTTCTTCCTGGTAATGTGATTCTTCATATTCACATTGATCACTAGCTATTTAAGTCCATAAATCAAACCTAAACTTGTGAGTCTAAGAAAAAGAAAATGGAACTGTGAATGTGCAGGAACCCAAATGGTATTCTTCATCCTGAATGCGGTCTTGGCACTTGGAGTTGTATTGACGTTTAAACCGTTTCTAGCTGTACCACAACTGTAGAAAGCGATTAAATTTTGATGTTATTCAAATTATATCCAATCATCTTGTATTGTAGATTACAATGCCTAAGTTACATCACAGGTGTGTTTTTAAGAGATGATGGTATTGGTAAATAAATTGTTAAGAGTGTTTTAGCATAGTATTTCATACAACCAAATAAAAATGAACACTCTTAGCTTTGTCATTGTCATCGTCTTTTTCCTTAATGTTGTAAACGAATAACGATTTTATACAAAGCTTTTTTATTATTACTAGGGACATATCAAACACCCTGACCCGATTTTTCTTAATCCGAGGCGAAAATTTTCAAATCCGATCAGCCTTAACTAAACCTCCTTGAGGTTCGATATTTTTATCTAATCAAACTTCACTTGTTTCTTTCCATATACACGTACTAACATCATGACATATTGATTATTCCTTATACATCATACACTCCACTACAAGAAAATTCTGACCGACAAAAACGTCACGAATCCGTCACAACTTGACATTCTTGACAGATTCATGACGGATTTTGTCCATCAGGACTAGATGGTCAGTAATTGAATATCCGTCACAAATCCTTCAGGAATTCCTGACGGGACGATTTACCCGTCAATAAGCATTCGTCAGCATGCCGTCAGGAATCATCCATCAGTAATCCGTCAGCAATTTCTGACGGATTCATGACGGATATCCTGATGACACATTCCTGACGGAATTTTTCCGTTTGTAATTTCCTAATGGATTACTAATGGATCTTATATTTTAAAATAAAAATATATCAAATTATTTATCGATTAATATATTTAATAATTATTTATATTTATTAATTAATAATTAAAATATAAATAAAATTCTAAAAATATTTATAAAACAAAAATTTGAAAAATATTTACAAAAATTACTACAAATATTCGATACAAACGATAAAAGTCTAAAAAATAAATCTAAACTATTGCAGTGGTGGTGTTGGTGGTTGTGGCGGATACCGCTGCGCCATCTGCGCCATGAACGAATCCATCGTCGCATTCAGTTGGGCTTCCATCTGACGATGCATATCCTCTTATTGGGCTTTGAGTTGGGCTTCGACGCGAGCCTTGATCAGAGCTTCTTGCTCCCTTTACGGGGCCCTCAACTCAATCAACTCCTGCTGCATGGCCTCCATAGCCGCGTCCTTTCGCGTCATCTCATCCTCCCAAATGGGACCCTTGATCGAGAAGACCCCTAATGATTATGTTTTAACATAATCGTTATGTTAAAACAAATTTTTATGTTAAATTATATTTTAAAATGTAATTAACATATTACATACCTGAGACGCAATCTCGTACTGGGTATCGAGCGGAAGGGTGCCACCATCAACAGAATCTTGAGATGCCCGCTCCTCTATCAGCCGCCTTGTCATCTCGACAACCTTGCGAACAACCACATTTTGGTCCTGGCCCATCTTTTTGTTCGTGTGGATGTCCTTTATAAGCTTGATAGGCCTGGTTGATGGCCAGCCTCACACTCCTATTTTAAAATTGAGAATCAAATTAGAATTCAATATTCAATTATTAAGTTTGGTATATTGAAAATGTTTTCATACCATCCCATCGGCTCGAGTGACCGCACTTTTCGAACCGATGTTGGTAGTCGCGATCCCCTTGCCATCTTGGGGACTCAACCGGTTCAGCTTGTTGGTCGCCGACTTTTCCTTCATCTTCTCTTCCTCCCAATATTTGACGAAACCTTCTAAGACTTCGTCACGCATCATGTTATGATTCTTCCCCTTCGCGTACCAACTTTGCTTCCACACATACACATGTCAAGTGTACGTCATGGCCGTTCGTGCATAGAACTCCCTCTGGACCTCTCGGGTCATCTCAGGTGCCCAGTTGTACTCGAGCTATAAAGTTTAAGCATTTGATAGTAGGATTTTTCCGGGTCAATTTCTATTATACTATCATGTCGTTGTAGTAATAATAGGTGTCAATCCAAATGGGTGCACACATTAACCACTCTGGATGCAAATGGATTCTACTAATTCAAGTCGAACAAGAAGAATGGGTTTTACTAACAAGTCCTAAACAAACAAACATGCATAAAATGAACAGGACATGAAAGACGACA
>OVBE01005785.1:0-21055 GCA_900406425.1 Iberis pinnata
AATTTCCCATTCTTCTTTCTTTCCTTAGGAGAGACTTCTAAAATTTTTTTTATTGCTTTGAGTAGTGGGTGTGTAAGAGAGATGATGGAGGTGATCTTTTGTCCATGGGGTAAAGGAAGTTAGTGGGAAAGTGGGTGAGAATTTTGTAAGAGAAGTGATGGCATCGATTTCAATCATTCTCGAAGTGGTTGAATGGAATATTTAGTTTGATCAAAACTTCAAAGAACGGCTTGGTTACGGTCCGAGCATGTGGATCAATTTCGGCGTGTAGGTGTGGATCGATCCGACCTTGAAAATGGATCGATCGAATCTATCTTTTGGATCGATCCATGGCTCAATGGAGTTCTGTGCTCGGCTCCATCATAATGCTGAAAGTGGATCGATCCAGACGAAGTGGATCGATCCAATGATGTTGCGGTTCGAGCATATATCGAGCACGACTCGATCTCGGGTAAGAAAATGGATCGATCACCGAACGTAGGTGGATCGATCATGACTTGAAGCATGTCTCGATCATAATTGTGTTTGTTGTAGTTGGTCCATATCCCATTTTTCTTCTCTTTTCAAGATTCTCAAAACTTATCCCGTAAATACCTAAAACACCAAAACCAATTGAAAACTAAATTGCATTAAACCAAGTACTGGAATTAAAGCCATTGAAATTAAAATATATACAGAGATATACATGGGACTTCCTCACAAGTGAGCTTGTTTTATGTCACTAAGCTTGACTTCCTGTTTTTAGGATTAATGGCCCTGAGACGACTCTCTAAAGAGAACCGAGGTCTTTTTTGAGAGAGCTCTTTTGTAATTGTTCTGATTAACCTTATAGTTCAAATTCGGTTTTTCATCAACTTCCACAGCAAGTATGATGTATTCACCGGTTAGTATCTCCTTGATCATGAAGCTTTTAGAACATAGTGGATCCACATTCCCTAGATAATACTTGAACCCTTTGTTAAGTAAAAACACTTGGTCTCCATTCTTGATTTCCATGCTTTGGGTATAAGGCTCCAAACATGTTTCAGGAATTGGGTTGTTCGAAGGTGATTTCTGAGGTGGTACACGTTCAGGTTGAGGTTTGAACTCATGACTTTCTTTTCCTGGATTCTTCATATTGTCTTCAGCTCTTGACATTACCAATGTACTGATTTCTTTTAACTCCATTGAAACTCCTTTATCTTGTTCCTTGATAGGCTTGAAAGCTTCATAGTGCATTCCAGACTGTGTTGGTTCCTTTCCCAATCCATCTTCAATTGCTTCACTGCTTGAGTACTCATTCTTTGGATTATCTTCATTATATCCCTTCATAGAGAATAGTTGACCTTAGACAGTGAGCTTCTTAGTTTTGCTCCTGATGTTGAAAATCATTTTTAGACTTCTTCCTACTTTCAGCTTTATGTGACCTTTCTTGACGTTGATTACAACTCCAACTGTGGCTAAGAATGATCTTTCAAAGATCAATGGATCCTAAGGCTCTTCATCCATATCCAATACCACAAAGCCTGTGAGTATTGTTGCATCTTTGATCTTGATAGGTAGGTTCTCCAAGATGCCAATAGGATGCCTAATCGATCTGTCTGCCATCAAAAAAGTTATGTTGGAAGCTTTGAACTTGTCGAATCCCAGCTTATTGGCAGTGGACATAGGAATTAAGTTGATAGAATCTCCCAAACCATAGAGGCATTCGTCAAAGGTCAGGGGTCCTAGTGAGCAAGGCAAGGTGAATGAACCAGGATCCTCTTGCTTCGTTGTTATGAAAGCATTGCAATCGTCAGATGGTTCTAGCACTTCCTGAGTTATCTCTTCCTTAATAGGTTTCTCAAAGACATCTAGGTATTTCGCCATGATCTCTTTCTTGAAACATGATGGAAATGGCAGTCTTGGGACATAGGGTGGTGGATCATAAGGTGTTGCAATCTCTTTTGGAGTAGGTGACTTCTCAACAGGCTTTTTAACAGGATCATACTCTTCATAATCCAGAGGTCCAACTTTGTTTGAACCCAAATCCCCCCAACTTGAGTCACACTATCCTCAGTGAAAATAGTGGTGGATAGCAGATAAGTAAGGTCAGGGGAATCTCAGAGATAGACGGCACTGACATGAGCATATTCCTTCGGGTTTTTCACAGACTTTCCCGGAAGTTGACCATTCGTTGAGGTAGAAGTGGATGCTGTCTTACCTTCAAGAGTAGTGAC
This sequence comes from Iberis pinnata, assembly GCA_900406425.1. Classification (NCBI taxonomy): domain Eukaryota; kingdom Viridiplantae; phylum Streptophyta; class Magnoliopsida; order Brassicales; family Brassicaceae; genus Iberis; species Iberis pinnata. The sequence goes on from OVBE01005785.1 coordinate 2,199, forward strand.
CCTAGAGTTGATAGTGTCAAGCTTCACATAGATGGCACCGAATGAAGTTTCCATCTTGTGTTGTATTTCAAAAAATTTCTTCGATGTCTCCATTGCATAAGTGGCTTAATCTTGAAGAAGTTGCTGTAACATAGCTTCAATGTTGACATGTTGAGCGGGAGGTTGGTTAGATGAGAAACCAGGAGGTGCACTAGTAGGTTGTTGTTGTGGTTGTTGAAAACCATTTTGTTGTTGCTGCTTTGGGAAGCAACCTCTGTTCTGGTTGTAGTTGATGTTGAGAGTTCTTTGGTTCTTGTTGTGGGTACACTTGGTCTTGTGGGTTAGCAATGTTGTTGCTTCTGTAAGAAAGACCAAGTTTGTTGGAGTAGTTGAAGTACCCTTTGTTGTAGCCACCTTGGTTCTGGATATAGCACATTTCCTATTGCTAGTTAACTTCTCCTTGTTAAATCTGAAGTTGTTCTTCATTGGAGATGTAGTGGACTTGATGTTGTTGGCCCAGGAGTAACCTGTCCAACTTCTCATTCAGTGCCTTTATCTCTTTCTTTGTGCTATCATCGGAATCAGAACCACATCAAGGTGTTTTGTCATAATCCTCACTATAGATCCCATCAGATTAGGCAAAGTTCTCCACTAACTCCCATCCTTCATCCACACTTTTGTTGAGGAAGTTCCCATTGCTTGTTGTATCTAGCAACATTCTAATCTTGGGTAAAGCACCGCGATAGAGGGTGCTGAGTAGTGACGCTTTACTGAATCCGTGATGGGGGCATTGCATTGTATAGTTCTTGAAGTGCTCCCATGTTTCAGAGAAGGTTTCAGCATTCCTTTGCGCAAAACCCAAGATGTCATTCCTCAGTCTGGCTGTTCTAGAAGTTGAGAAGAACATTGCAAGGAATGCCTTCTTGCAGGCATCCTAGGTGGTGATGGAGTTCCTTGGGAGTGACTTCTCCCATTGGTGTGCCTTCTCCCCCAAAGAGAAAGGGAAGATGCGTAATTTGATAGCATCGTCACTCACACCATTTATCTTCGTGAGGCTGGAGAAGCGATCAAACTCGTCGAGATGATTGAGTGGATCCTACATAGGTCGACCGTGGAACTTTTTCCCCTGCACCATTGCGATCAGACGGTGCTTGATCTCAAAGTTGTTATTTTGCACCGCAGGTGGATTGATTCAATGTCAGCGTTTTCTGCCATTTGTAAGTCCAATCGTCTTCAGTGCTCCACACGTTCTTGTTCACATCTTGCCCGAGAGTGTTCCTGTTTAAGAGCTCTGATATCTTCAACAATGGGGAGTAAGTCAGTTGGTCCTCTGCTTCTCAGGTTCATACACTGCTAAGAAGGTAAATGAAAAGAAAGCAAACAAAGGTAAGCAAGTAAGTAAAGTTGTAAAAGTAGCTTGATCTCAAAAGATCCAAAATCCAGAATGTAGTAAACAACACCCAATTGGCAACGGCGCCAAATTGATAGTAGGAATTTTCTCTGTCAATCCCTTACACCACTATCACGGTCATTGTAGTATGTAAGGTTATCAATCAAAATGGGTGTGTACTAGCAATCAAGATTCCAATGGTTCAATTGGGTCAAGCCAAACAATAAAAGGGGTTGTTTCTAACAGGTCCTAATTGAAGTGAAACATGCTGGAACTAAAAAGCATAAACAGAAAAAATGCATAAAAAGCTAAAAATGCTAAAAGGTGAAAACAGAGGAAAAATCAGAGAAGGTAAAGATGTAATCAAGTGTAAAGCAGTTCCTGAGGAAAAAGGATAATCAACCAGAGATCCGTCCCAATCTACCTAAGCACCTAACATACCTCAAACAACAATGAGCTATCCCTAGACGATAAGTTCATTAGTAACCAAGTTCAATCTCTTGATAAATTGAATCAACCTAAGCAATCACCAGACCTAACTCCCGTTAACGGTACACTGCCTAGAAATCATTAAGAACCAACCTACCAAAGCCAAAAATTCCCTAGTCATCCAACCCCTTAGGCTGAGATGCATATCCTAAGCATCTAAGGCATTGCGTAAGGATGAGCTAATCTCTAAAATCACCATGATCAGGCATTCCATTGAACGCTTTTCGGGCGCTGAAATGCCCAAGATCAGATTTCGATTGGCGTGAAAGAAACCATCATTAAGCATAATGAAACATAAGGGATGTATATTCAAACAAGCTTAGGTGCTAAGGTAAGATCAGGACATCAACCCTATTCTACCCCATCCTCATGAACTTTAGGAAACTACTCACTACTCATGGATATGAAAATAGGAAAAAAAGAAATGAAAACTTCAAAGCTAAACATGATGATCAAAGATTAAACAACAAGAACAACAAGAACTCAAACCCAGAAAGTAAGAACAGCAATGGAACAGTAACAAACCTAGAAACTGATCAAAGCTTAAAACAAAAGATTAAAAGGAACAAATAGAAGATCAATATGCACTAGATAAACAACAATCTAAAGCTAAGTAGGAAAGTAAAAGAAAGTAGTAGATTAGCATAAACTTAAAATATTTTGGGTTTTTACACCAAGAACAACTAAAGAAACAAAAACCTAAGACAAAAACCGAAAAAGGAAACAAAAATAAGACTTGGTTAAAAGGAGGCATTTTAGGGCTTTTATAGTGTTAAGAGAAAATCCCTAAATCGCACTAAAGACAAAAAAAAATCATTGGCATGGGTCTTGGATCAGGTCCATTCCGGATTTGAGTTGGTCGGGTCGGAGCGTGTTTGGCTCGAGCTGGGAAGAATGCGAGAACGATCCGAGCTGGGGTTGCTTGAATGAGATTGATCCAAGTTTTAGGTTGAGATCTATCCAGTATTCGGTTGGAGATCGATCTGTGATCGATCCGTGTTGAAGCGACATCGATCCAGAGGTTTAGTGAGATCGATCCAATGATCGATCCGGGCTGATGGTGAGATCGATCTGGGATCGATCTAGTCTGAAGTTGAGATTGATCCAATCTTCGGCTTGAGATCGATCTAGTCTTTGGCTTGGGGTCGATCCAGTCTTCGGCTTGAGATCGATCTAGTTGTGTCTTGAGATCGATCCAATCTTAGTCCTGGTCCATTCCACATTTTATGCTCATTTTCTGTATTCTCACAAAACCATCCTGAAAACTCCTGAAAGTCTTGAAAAATCTCCAAAATGCGTGCATATGCGAATACTAATGCATAAGTCATAAAATCACAAAGTTACTGAAAAAATATAAATGTGATACATGCACCCCTAAAGACCTCAAAATCGAAGTTAATTGACTTCTAAAAACCATCAAAATTCAGAACCATCAAACTTCCTCGCCAAATCAGTGTAGAGGGGGTAAGCGTGGATGGGAAAGGTCCCAAGACCTATCCGAGAGAAAATACCACAAACGTCTTCATCCACTCCTAGTGCGATCAAAGCTGCATGATCTGCGAATCGGGTGGGCTTCATTTGGCTCTTCAGCAGAGCGTTGTAGAACATGGAATCAAATGCATCCCATTTGCTGGTGAATTTCCTCTCTTTCTAACCCTTGTGACTCTTGACTTGGGAAACTATAAGGTCAAACTGGCAATTGTTGAATCGGATTTTTGTCTTGCGCGACCAAGGGTGTTGTAAGTATGTGGGATCGATGATTGGATCTTCCAGTTCATCCTCATCATTGTTTTCACTACTAGAAGCTATAGCCTTCCCTTTCTCTTTGGCGGTTGCGCGCTTCTTCTTAGGTTCTGGTGGTGTTGCAGAATTATAACGGTTGGTTTGAGGTGGTTGTTGCTTGGTGAAAAGTTAAGAATTTAATCCTAAACTAGTACTGCAGAGAACAGTTCAATGTAGCAAGCATAGGTATCGAATCCACAGAGACCAGAAAGTACACGTTCAATTTCAGTTTCAAATCTAGCTAAAGTAAAATAATTAAGAGGTTTTTATACAAATCAAAATGGTAAATAGAAAACGGTTTTAAAACTATAATATAAAAACGCTACGCATTAGGAAAATTCGTAGGTATTCAGTTTTAAAGTCAAGTTAACATGCATGATTGTGATTGAAAATATTTCTCAACATGAAAAACGAATAAATAATAATCTCCTCTCGGAGTACTAAACCCTATGCTCGAATTACCAGAGACAAACTCACGCCGTCTTTAAAGCAATTCGATCATGCATTACACTTAGATTCAATTGTTCATAAGCATTTAAAACAATACTCTCGCAAGTAAAAACACTTATTCATCTAAATTATGTCAGGTTTCTAAATCAAATCTCTTTGTATTTGTCAACCTATAATCATGAACTAGGTGATCAACCTAATTCATGCATTTAGAACAAATTTAGACTAAGAACCTAACATATTCAATCCTACAAAGCTAATCCTAACATTAGAACATGGTTTCCCTAGGAAACCCTAAAACCTAACTAGTGGACTACTAAGACATTTTAAAGGATGAACAACACAATATCAAAGAAGAACACATAATTAAAATAGATATAGATATATAAAAGAAGGGTTCAGAAATCTTCTCCAAATATAAGGTTGAATCTCCTCTCCCTCAGTAATTCTCAGAAATCAAAATAAAGCTTCGTTCTAAAACCTAAAAATATAAGGTATATATTTATATTTTAAAAAGTAAAACAATCTAAAATAAGGAAATTGGATAAGTTGAGGATTTGGATGCCAAATTTGGAAATCTTCTAGTTTTTCTCGGGCAAAAAGATCGATCGGGCACTTCAGGGATCGATCAGGCTTTCTTGGAATCAAACGGGCACTTTTTTGTATTATTACAGGAGAAAATACCCGATCAGGCACTATTTTTTCCGATCGTGCACTCGAGGGTATTCCTGCGTGATTTTCTTCTGCAAGTCAGCTTGACCAATCTTCAGTAAAGTAGCCATAACTTTTGATTTATCTGATGGAATGACTTGAAACCACCTCCATTTGAAAGCTAACTCACGTGGCTATCGTGTGTCGAAATTTAAGCTCAATAAATTCACGGGAACATCTTCAAACATTGCTAAACTTATGACCCTTCTGCTGGACTCTACATCTGCATATGTCAATTTGCATCTGTTTTGTGCAGAAATCCGTCTTTTTTTTCCAGAATGACCCAAACAACTAGAAACCTGTAAAAGATACCAAATTGCAAGGAAAAAACTTGGTTAACACTTAATAGCAAACATAAATGCTCACTAGAAAGCGTTAAAACTGAGTAATATCAACTCCCCCAGACTTAAATTTTTTCTTGTCCTCAAGTAAAGCAAGATTCAATTTGGAGAAGAGGTTTGAAATGGACCACACAGAAACTAAAAAATATCAAAAACCAGAAGAATAGTTTCAAATCCAAAAGACACCGATCTCAAACAACTACTTTGAATGAATTGTTTACCACCACTAAACTAAAAACTTGTTTCCTACTCTAAATCTCGAATCAATTAAGTACCAAATCATATCAACCAGCTCTTTAAATTCATTTAAGTTCAGGATACATGCATTCTCACCTATGATATATCAATCAAATTACTCAAATACCTCTTATATCGAAATGCCCATACCAAACAGAGCATCAACCGACTTCTGGTCCTGATCCTTTTTCCCCCTTTTTCACTTCTTCTTCTTTATTTTTGCATGGCAAGAAGACATCAATCTCATCAAAGAAGCTTACTACATATGTAGCATATATCATGAATTGTTCCTTGACTACTAGAGGCTCATGAGAATCAAATACATTAGATGGAAGAATAAAATCAACTGCTGGTTTAAACGAATTCAACACAAAATAGTCAATTTCATCTCCATCAATCATGTAAAACACAACATTCTCACTTCTGAAGACCATCTCAACCATAGGATTTTCTAAATCACTCAAGATCTTGTCTATGTCAAGCACATCTTCTAGGCAATATTTTTCTAGAAGTAGACTAAACTCATCATGAATTGAAAAACTTAACATAAGATCATGAATGTCATAACATATTTCATCATAATTCCTAGTAAGTGTTTCGATACTCATAGTATCTAGGCTTTGAGACTCACATATCAAATTATAACATTCATCAATAATCATGGGTGTATGCAAACTAGAAGTTATATCTTCAATGCTAGGCATGTGACATAATTCATAATCAAGAAAATTTAGAGTTAAGCTAAAATATACCTTCTAGTTGGCTTGGGGGAACCCAATATATTACCTCTTCAAGTCTCTCAGCAACCATCATCTCTTCACGTGTGAGATCTCTTCCCTCAAGCGTTGCTCGGTGTAAGAGGATGTTTAGTCGAAGCATCTCAGCTAGGAATCTCCTTGGCAGTGTTGGATACTCTTTTTCAAGATAATCCAACTCTACTTTTTGTTCTGGGGTAAGCACGTTCTCATCAAATGGTTCCTCCTCAACCTGAATGTCCTTTTCAAATGTGTCTTTTGCTCATGTATCCAATCATTATAATCCATTGCCATCACCTATATAAATAAAATAAAATAAAATTAAAATAAGAGAAAAAGAAAGATCTTTAGAATAGATTCTAATAAGAAACCAAAAAGGCACTATTGGTCCCCGGCAACGGTGCCAAAATTCTGATAGGTTAAGAATTAAATCCTAAACTAGTACTGCAGAGAATAGTTCAATGTAGCAAGCATAGGTATCGAATCCACAAAGACCAGAAAGTATACGGTCAGTTCAGTTTCAAATCTAGCTAAAGCAGAATAATTAAGAGGTGGTTGTAACAAATCAAAATGGTAAATAGAAAACGGTTTTAAAACTATAATATAAAAATGCTAGCCATTAGGGAAATCCGTACGTATTCAGGTTTAAAGTCAAGTTAACATTCATGATTGTGATTGAAAATAGTTCTCAACATGAAAAACGAATAAATAATAATTTCCTCTCAGAGTATTAACTCTCGCCGTCCTTAAAGCAATTTGATCATGCATTACAATCAGATTCAATGGTTCATAAGCATTTAAAACAATACTCTCACAAGTAAAAAACACTTATTCATCTAAATTAGGTCAGATTTCTAAATTTAATATCTTTGTATTTGTCAACCTATAATCATGAACTAGGTGATCAAGCTAATTCATGCATTAAGAACAAATTTAGACTAAGAACCTAACAAATTCATTCCTACAAAGTTAATCCTAACATTCAAACCTGGTTTCCCTAGGAAACCCTAAAACCTAACAAGTGAACTACTCAGACATTGTAAAGGATGAACTACATAATATCAAAGAAGAACACATGATTAAAATAGATATAGATATATAAAAGGATTCAGAAATATTCTCCAAATACAAGGTCGAATCTCCTCTCCCTCAGTAATTAACAGAAATCAAAATAAAACTTGGTTCTAAAACCTAAAACCATAGGGTATATATTTATAGTTTTAAAATTAAAATAATCTAAAATAAGGAAATTGGATAACTTGAGGACTTGGATGCAAATTTTGGAAATCTTCTAGTTTTTCTCGGGCAAAAAGATCGATCGAGCACTATTTTTCCCGATCAAGCACTTGAGGGATTGATCGGGCACTCTTTTTTTATAATTCTAGGAGCAAATGCCCGATCGGGCATTATTTTTCCCGATCGTGCACTCCAGGGTATTCCTGCGCGATCTTCTTCTGCGAGTCAGCTTGACCATTCTTCAGTAAAATAGCCATAACTTTTGATTTATCTGATGGAATGACTTGAAACCACCTCCATATGAAAGCTCACTCATGCGGCTATCTTGTGTCCATTCACAGGAACATCTGTAAACATTGCTAAACGTCTGACCCTTCTGCAGGACTATGCATCTGCATATGTCAATTTGCATCCGTTTTGTGCCGAAATTCGTCTTTTTGTTCCAAAATGACCCAAACAACTAGAAACCTGTAAAAGAACCAAATTTCAAGGAAAACACTCGGATAACACTTAATAGCAAACATAAATACTCACTAGAAAGCGTTAAAACCGAGTAATATCACTTGGCAGCCGTAGAACTTCTAGAACGAGTCAGTCGCTTCGGAGAGGGTCGATCTTTATCCATACTTGGTATTAGCATGGGATCATACTCATCATCCATATTTAAAAGCCAAAGAGCTCACAATCGAGTTAGCACTTAATCAATTCGAGACAAAAGAGTGAATGTTTATGCAATGATCGAGCAATAATAACTAAACAATTAGCAAGAATCATCACATATGTAGATGATAAACCAAGACACTTAACAATCAAGATCACCAAGTTTATGAAGCATTTAGCAATGATAGAGCATCACTAGTTACAACAGAAAGAATCAAGATATTTCAAAGAATCAAGACACAGTCAACTCCAACTAAATTCCAAAATCAATTCTAATTAAATCAATGAATATGGTAAATGATGAGCAATGGTTTGAGAAATATCAAATTAGCAAGAATCAAGTGAAGAACCATTTCAAAAGATCCATCAATCAAGTGATATAATCAAAGGAATTGAAACAAAAAATTCATAGAAACCAAACCAACATATCCTAGAAAACACATTCATATCATTCATTCTCTAACCATTATAGCATCTCATTAGCACAATAAATCCACGAAACCCGAAATCCCAACCAAAATCTCAAACCAAAAATCGAAATTCCACAATCTCAACATAAATCCTTCAAAATCATCATGCATAAGGCAATTAAGCATCAAAGAGAGTGTATAAGCATGTAAATCATCAATTCCAACATCCTAAATTAACAAAACCTGAAATCCCCTAAGAACCCTAATTGTTTCGGACCAAAAGAGAGAGAGATAGGGGTCCAGACCTTGCTTGAATCGAAATGAGGGTAAGAGAATCAGAATGGGCTTGAAAAATCAGGTGGAATAGAGTCTAAAATCATACAAATCAGTTGAGAATTGAAGAAGATAGACCAATGGAGATTTTGAAAGGTTTTGGAGAAAAGTTGGAGAAAAATGGTGGAGATAGATGTGTTTTCACGATTTAGGGTGGAGAAGATGAAGTTTTTGGTCTAAATCAAGTGAAAACCCGTATAATTCCTGAAATCTGGTTAACCTGGATGAGGGATCGATTGATCGCATGAGGGATCGATCGATCCCTATTTACGTAAGTTTCTGGTTGATCGGATCGATCAATCCATAGACGGATCGATCTACCCGATTTTCTGCAGTTTTCGAATTAGCGACAGATTGATTGATCCATGGATAGATTGATCCATGGATAGATCGATCGATCTCCCCATCCAGTAATTCAGGAATCGATCGATTCATAGATGGATCGATCGATCTCTGTATCCGACCAGATTTTCTTTATTCTAAACTCTCTTGAAACACTTTGAACTCACAACTAAAAATTAATGAATTAGTAATCTAAGACCTGGACTAACTCAAAAAAAAAAAAAAAACTAAACTAATACACCAAAACAGTGGGTTGCCTCCCACTCAGCGCTTGTTTAACGTTATTAGCTTGACGGTACTTACCTCTAAGCTGAAGTTGGATCAAATAGAGAAATCTGAGATACCTCCATGAGCTCTGAAATAGCTAGATAAGGCTTAAGCATGTGACCATTTACAAAAAAATCATTACCTTGGCGATTGTGTAGTACAACCGCACCATAGGGTCTTACCTCTCTGATGATAAAAGTCCAGACCACCTAGATTTCAATTTTCCAGGGAAAAGTTTCAATCGCGAGTTGTAGTGTAATACCTGATCACCTGGTTGAAAATATTTCGGAATGATCTTCTTTTCATGTGCAGCTTTGGTCCTTTCCTTGTAGATTTTGTAGTTTTCATATGCTATGTGGCGAATCTCTTCAATCTTATGGAGTTGAATGAGACGCCTTTCCGATGCGGTTTTTATGTCGAAGTTCAGCAACTTGACAGCCCATGCAACTTTGTGCTCCAGTGTTACAGGTAAGTGACAAGCTTTGCCATAAACAAGGTTAAAAGGAGTAGTACCTTGAGGGATCTTGAATTCAGTTCTGTAAGCCCAAAGAGCATCATCTAGCTTCAAAGACCAATCTTTCCTAGATCCATTTACCATTTTCTGCAAGATATATTTGATTTTCGTGTTAGAAACATCTACATGTCCACTAGTCTGAGGGTAATACGGTGTTGCGACTTTATGCTTCACCCCATGCTTCTTGAGAAAATCATCAAAGACTCTATTGATGAAATGAGTGCCTCCATCGCTGATGACTACTCTAGGAATACCAAACCTGGGAAAAATCACAGACTTGAACATTTTTAGCACAACTTTTGCATCATTAGTGGGGCTAGCAATTGCTTCAACCCACTTAGACACATAATCAACAACAACTAGAATATAAAGGTTGTTATGAGACACAAGGAAATGACTCATGACGTCAATTTCCCACACTTCAAAATATTATACTTCAAGAATGAAATTTTATGGCATCTCAGTCCTCCTTGAGATATTCCCTTGTCTTTGGCATGAATCGCATCGAGAGATGAAATCAATAGCATTTTTGAACATAGTGGGCCACCAAAAACCTACTTGGAGTACCTTAGAAACCGTTTTGAACGTGGCGAAGTGACCAGCATAATCTGAACCATGATAATGGTACAGAACATTCTGAATCTCCTCCTTTGGCCAGACATCTTCGGAAAAAACCATCTCTACAAAGCTTGTAGAGATATGGTTCATCCCAATAGTAATGTCTGACATATCTTAAGAACTTATTCTTTCGGTAACCTGAAAAGTCCAGTGGTTCAACATCAGCAGCTAAATAGTTAGCAAAGTCACGAAACCAAGGGGTTATCACATCAGTTTTATGGATTCTAGGGATAGAAATATTCTTATCCACTATGGTACTGATAGCACAAATGCGTTCCTCTGGAAAAGAGTCATCAATAGGAACTTCAGCTTCGACTGTTAGTCGGGAAAGGTGATCTGCAATTCCGTTTTTGATGCCTCAAGTGTCTTTGATATCTAAATCAAATTCCTGCAAAAAAAAATCTAACGCAGTAATCTGGGTTTAGCATCCCTTTTAGAAAGAAGATACCTCAATGCCGCATGATCAGTGTGGACTACTACTTTGGACCCCACTAAGTAGGATCTGAACTTCTCAAAAGCGAAGACAATCGCTAGGAGATCTTTCTCAGTTGTTGCATAATTACGTTGAGCTATAACAAGAATACTAGAGGCATAGTAAATGGCATGGAGATTCTTATCTTTTCGCTGTCCAAGAACAACTCCCACAGCGAAATCACTTGCATCGCACATCACTTCAAAAGGTAATTCCCAATCTGGTGGTGGGGACAATGAAAGCACTTACCAAGGCTCCTTTGATTGCTAGAAAGGCAGATTGGCAATCAACGTCCCATTAGAAATAGACATCCTTGCACAACAGCTTTGTGAGAGGTCTAGAAATCTTCGAGAAGTCTTGAATGAACCTTCTGTATAAACCTGCATGACTTAAGAAGCTGCAAATATCCTTGATGCATTTGGGTGCCTGTAAGTTAGTCATTACCTCAATATTAGCTTTATCAACCTCAATACCTTTCTCAGAAATCTTGTGTCCTAACACAATCCCACTAGTCACCATGAAATGGAACTTCTCCTAGTTTAGCACTAGATGATTTTCCTCATATCTCTGAAGAACCCTGCACAAGTTAGCAAGGCAGACATCGAAAGAAGATCCATAGATAGTGAAATCGTCCATGAATACTTCCATGATGTCTTCAATAAGGTCAGTAAAGATGGACATCATGCATCTCTGAAAGGTCGTTGGGGCATTACATAGTCCAAAAGGCATTCATCGATAAGCATATATACCAAATGGACATGTGAATGTCGTAGTTTCCTTGTCATCTGGGTGAATTGGGATATGAAAGAAACCTGAATAACCATCTAAGAGACAATAATAAGTGTGGTTAGCCAATCTCTCAAGCATCTGGTCAATAAAATGTAAACGAGAATGATCTTTGCGAGTTGCAACATTCAGTTTCCTGTAATCGATACACATCCTATGACTTGTAACAGTTCTCGTTGGAGGCAACTCATCATTCTCATTCTTAACAACTGTTAATCCCCCTTTATTAGGAACTGCATGCACATGACTAACCCAATTACTATAAAAAATAGGGTAAATAATATGTATCTAGAAGTTTCATTATCTCTTTCTTAACAACATCTTTCATGTTAGGATTTAGCCTTCTCTGATGTTCTGTAGAAGTCTTAGATTTGTCTTCTAGATGTATCCTATGCATGCACAAGTCTGGTGAAATCCCTATGATATCATCTAATGTGTAACCCATAACCCTATGATACTTTCTTAATTGACAAAGAAGCAAAGCGGTCTCTACATTATTCAAGTCAACATTCACTATCATAGGGTATGTAGAAATATGACCTAGAAACGCATACCTTAGCCTTACTAGGAGGGGTTTAAGTTCCAACTTTTTAGAATTCAGTTCGCTCCATGGATCAGTAAGGGGCACGGGGTACAGTTTAGGTAGAGACTTGGCAGTTGTCTCCACTAATTCCACATAGTCGGTCATATACTCAATCCTCCTACAAGATTCTATCATGGTATAACCTGAAAAATCATCACTAAGGGAAATAGACTCATCAGTAGCGTTAGTCAATGCAATCTCTAAAAGATCATCAAACAAATAGTCATAAGAAAATCCCTCAACAGCCTCTGTAATGGTATCAACCCAAAAATACTTTGCATCTAGGGATGGTTTCTTCAAAACTTCTTGTAGATTGAACTTCATCACCATATCACCAAAATAAAGATCCATCTTGCCTTTCTTCACATCAATAATAGCACCAACAGTTTCTAAAAAGAGTCTTCCCAAGATAAGAGGATCCTTTGGTTCAACAGGTTCTCAAGAATTCCATTGGGATACTTCATAGAACGATCAACTAAAACGAGTGAGATCTTGGTTCCTTTGATGTCCGTCATACCCAACCTTTTAGCCAGATAGAAAGGCATAAGGTTTACACAAGATCCCAAATCGTAGTGGGATCTAGCAAATGTGATGTCACCAATCTCTACTGATAGAACACTGCTTCCCGGATCTCCAAGCTTCTTAGGCATGTGGTCCTGCAAGATAGAACTGCATTCTTCTGTGATCATCATTGCTCCATCTTCTAAGGTGAGCTTTCTTGTGAGCATGCTTTTGACATATTTCCTTAAAGAAGGAATAATTTGACAAGCATCAGAGAATGGTAGTCTGACATTCAATTCCTTGATCATCTCCTTGCACTTTGCATCCTCTAGATCTTTTCTAGACTTCTTGGGTTGGACTGGGTATCGAACCTTTTCTTTATAAAATCGAATTGGAATATCATCATTATGGGAGATGGGATCGATCGATCATTTAGGAGATCGATTGATCTCCTTATTTTTTGAGTTTTTGACCGATGGATTAATGCATCCATCAGGGTTCGATTGATCACTTTTCCCGTAACCTTCTGCTTCAGCTAGAGCGATCAATAATTGAACATGTATTGATTGTTCTGATGAATCTAGGGCTTTATGTAAAATTGGATCGATCGATTGATCTCTGCCTCTGCATCATTTTTAGGCTTTTTCATACCTGCATTTTCTGCAGATCCATCGATTTCTTCTACCAGAACTTCATTAGCATGCTCTTTTCCTTTATTACTAGCCAATGCTTTACCACTCCTCAATGTGATAGCATTCAAAAACTCTTTCTTGGGATTTTTATCAGATTTCCCAAGAAGAAACCAGTTGGTCTCTTGACAGCTTCAACGGTTTAAGCAGCTTAAGTATCCAAATGCTTGACATGGGTAGACAACGCTTTGAATTTTTGGTTCAAATCATTGTACATATTATCCATCTTGACATTAAGGTTCCTTTCAGTTTGTTGCTGAGCTTCCAGTATCTTTTGGAGCATGGCTTCCATCTTGTTCTCTTGTTGAGCTTGTGGTGGAGGTGCTTGTTGATAAAAAGGCTGAGATTTATGTTGAAAGCCGCCTAAATTTAAGTTTTGAACAAAGCCCTTATTCTGGTTTCCTTGAAAACCAGTTCCTCCAGTTTTTTAACCAAAAGGTTTCCTAGAATTCCTTACAAACGTCTTCTGTTGAGTTGGGTACACTTGGTCACGAGGATTCACCACATTATTACTCCTCCATGATAGATTGACCTTGTTGAAAGCCTGGATTATATCCTTGGTTCTACACTCTTTGACCTTGGCTATTGATATAGCTCACTTCTTTTTCTTCTAAAGGTTTAGGTTATTGCAATGCAAAGAAATCTGCTTCAATCTTCTCTCTATCTTCAGCAAAGTTGACATGTTTCTGATTCTGTTTCTTGAGACGTTAAGTAAGAAGCCCTTTCACTTCAGCTGGTTCAGAGGATTCTGATCCACATGATCTTCCTCTTCGATCATAGTCTAGACAATGGTTGATGTTACTCATAGCTAGCTGTCTATCAACTGATATGCTTCATGCACTGGCTTAGTCATGAAATCACCATTGCTGGCGGTATCAAGTGAGAGTTTATACTTCTGATCGATACCTCTGTAAAAGGTGTTGAGGAGGTTCAAATTCAGAAAAGCCATGGTGAGGGCAATCGCGAAGGTACTCTTTGAACCTGTCCCATGCTTCGAAAAAGGACTCTACCAGACCCTTCTAGAACTGAGATATCTTGCTTCGAAGGTTGTTGGTCCTAGTAGTGGTGTAGAAGTATCCTAAAAACTTGGATTTACAGTCATCCCAAGTCTCATTGGAGTTGACGGGTAGAGATTTCAACCACCTGAGAGCTCTATCAGCAAGAGAGTGATTAAAGATCTTGCACATCATAAAGTCTTTAGAGACTCCATTGATCTGAAAAGTTGTGAAAAGATCTTCAAAACTATTGATTTGATCCATGGGATGCTCAGTAGGAAGACCATGGAATTGATTCTGGCGAATCAACTGAACGAGTTAGAATGGGAACCGATAGTCTTGGCGTTGAGGCGGATGAGGGTGAAGTGCATTTATATTAGCAAGGAAAGCTTCAGGGTTGTTGAAGTCTCCAACTAGAACCCTGTTCTGGCGAGGTGAGCGATTAAGGACCTGTTCTAGTGGGTCATTCCCAAGAACATAGTTAGATCCCAATTGATTACCATTACCACCTCTTTGTTGTCCCTGTGGCACTTGATTGCCATTAGCTCCTCCACATATTGGGTTAATTACCGCGTTGTTTACCCCTGGAGGAGGAGGTGGGTTGTTGTTCAAAAAGACTTCTTCAATCGGAACCCGACGAACTTGATTGTCATCGGCTCCTCCCCGTTGGTTGACTAACTGTTGTAATCCTGGTGGGGGGGGGGATGGATCGTTCGGATCTTCTGGAAAGATCGGATTAGGAATGATGTTGTCTCCCATTGCGTTGGAAGAGCATGCGTTTCTTCTTGATTTCCAGTTTGAGCATTCTAAATTCAAGAGATCTGCGTTACTGGGTCTAAGTAGTTCCATGGATTTGTTAGATCGTTGGATCATACACCTGTAAAAACGAAATCAAGAATAAAAAACGTGATGAGTACTGTAAAAAGAAAATTTTCTAGACTAAACTCTAAAGAAAACTTAAGAGGCACTATTGGTCCCCGACAACGGTGCCAAAAACTTGATACACTCACGTTTTAACCAAAATATATTCACTGCAAGTGCACAGAAAATACAACAGTATAGAAGGGATCGAATCCACAGAGACAAAGACCGTACGACTCTCAGTTTAAAATCAAATTTAGCTAAGAAAAGACAATAATAAAAGCGCTAGGCCAAAGTTAACATGCATGATTTTCTTTGAAAATAGTTTTCAACTCAAAAGATAAAAGCTAGACTAATCTTCTCCCGAAGTATTAGATCCCTATGTTTAAATTATTAAAGATAAACTTCCGCCGTATTTAGATAATTCAAACATGTATTATAGCTTAGATTTGATAAGTTCATAAGCCCCTATGACAATACTTCCGCAAGCAAAGGAACTTATTCATCTAGACTAGATCAGACTTCTAAACCAAATCCCTTTGAGTTTATAATTATAAGATCAATAAACTAGTTAACTACTCTAATTCATGTATTAAGAACAAGTCTAGACTAAGAACCAAAAAAATTCAATATGTGTTGTTAAACCTTAACAATCACTTGGTTTCCCTGGGAAACCCCTAAAATCTAACAAGTAAACTACTTAGACATCATAACGAAAACATAAATTATCGATAAAGAAAGCATAACAGAATGGGTTAGTTTTCGAAGTAACAATAACATTTAGAATATTAAGTGAATGTACATATCTTTATATTATTATAAAGTTGGCATTAATATACCGAACTTATTTCCTTCTTAACCTCAATGTGGAGTACACTCTCCAAGTGCAAGTGAGTTCTTCTTTCTCTTTCTTTTTTTTTTCTTCTTCTAATTCTACCCTTTCAATCTTTTTTTATAGATTAGGCATTTTAATTCAAATAATTTCATCATAAAAATGATTTATAAAAACAAATTTTTTTATGAATCCAACTAGACTAAAATTATTTAAAACATATTTATATTTTTTAAAAAATGAACAGTAAATTTGGTTAATGAAATATAAACTCATGAATATACGGACAACTGAAAATGATAGTCGGACTACTAAAAATACTAGTCGGATTACCTATGTGTACAAACCCAAAACCCAAAAAAATAAACTCAAAACCCCAAAATATAAACTCTAAACCCCACAAATAGAAACCCAAAACCCCAAATTATATAAACCCTAAACCCCATATTATATAAACCCAAAAACCCAAAAATGTAAGCCATAAACCCCAAAAATATAAACCATAAAACCCAAATTATATAAAGTATAAATCCCAAAATATAAACCCAAAACCCCAAAATGTAAACCCTAAACCCCAAAAATATAAACCCTAAACTCCAAAGTATATAAACCCTAAACCCCAAAGTATAAACCCTAAACCCAAAATATAAACTCAAAACATAAAAATAAACAGTAAATCTAAACCCAAAAATAGATAATGAAATAACAATATTATCACAAAATATAAACTCAAAACACAAAAATAAATAATAAATTTAAACCCAAAAATAAATAATAAAATAACAATATTGTCACAAAATATAAACTCAAAACACAAAAATAAATAATAAATTTAAACCCAAAAAAAAGTANTTGAGGGTAAAACTAATGATATGTCTTGAGGACAAATACGTTTTTTAGCTTGATCCAAGTGAGTACCGATCGATCTGGTTTTCCGTAAGTCATTAGTGCATGCTGGATCAATCGTTCTTCAAAGAGATTGATCCCTCTATCTTCAATTTGTCCGTTTTCACCTGAATTCTTCTGAAAACTATCATTTTCGCTCCATAACGTCCTAAACACCTAGAATCTTGAAAACATACCAAAAACACAAAGAAAACACTCGGATAATGCCAAAAAGCAAGTATAAATACCCATTATAAGACATAAAAACCGAGTAATATCACCTCACTCAGATACTCAATTAGTAACCCTTCAATTCGGGGCGTGCATCGGGTTGCTGTAATAAAAGCTTTCTTCCTCCGCGCACAAAACCAACCCATTAACTTCGTCCTAATTGTTTCCGCCATCCTAGATATTGGGAATCGCACTGCTGTTTGTAGTGTTGCATTCAAAGATTCATAAATGTTGCTTGTCATCAAATTGTACCTCATTCATGGAAAATATGCTAGCGCCGAACGTCAAAATCCGATGTCCACTATATACTTGGCACAACTTGGGCTTTGTTTTACAACCTCCTCAAACCAGTATCAACAATCCCCTATGGTGTAAGATCGAGTCACATTGGAAACCATCTTCGCAAGTCTTTCACACATAAACTTATGTTTCACATTCCTCTCTAAGTGGACAACACATGCTCCATGGTGCGCTCGTTGATAAAACTTCCTTAAACCTATGTCAAATAAGCGAAAAAGAATTTTAATTGTCCTTCGTTTAACTAATTGTATACAATAATTTTTAGATCAATCAAACCTGCGTAAATAGCTTGGTGTATATCCGAGACGAATAAAAGATCATTTCCGTCTGTGAAAAAAGTCGACAATTGCTCAAAAACCACTTCCATCCAGCTGTAGTTTCCCCATATATTACGCCAAATTCTAACGGGAATATCTGGTAGTTACCATCTTGTCCACTAGCTGCCACTAAAAAACCTTTATATTTCCCTTTGGTTTGGGTCGCATCTACGCACATGACCTTTCTTAAATGTTTGTACCCCGCAACTGAAGCACCAAATGCAACAAACAAATATTTAAACAAGTCCACCCCATCAGCGGTCCTCACCGTCTTTACCTTCGCTATTTTCAATGGATTTTTGCTGGAAATTAGATGAAAATAAGTGGACAAGAATTTGTAATTGTCCTCCTCACTTCCCTATCTGATTTGAATAGTGACTAATTTAGTATACCAAGCTTTCATGTAGGAGATTGTTACATTGAATTTCGAGAGGGCAATGCTGGTACTTCACATGCACGTGGCCCTTCTTGTCCATGACCATATTTTGACTTTAGTAGTTCATGAGGATGAAAGACGTGGCTTTCTTACTATAATGTGATCTCGAACTCATGTCGCATGTATGGTTAATAGTAACCCTCTTTATTTAAGCATTTTCCAAACTCGGATGTATTGTACCATACACCCTCCAGTTGCACTTTCGATCAACACACACGACTATAACTCTTTTTTTATCCGAAGCTTGCACCTTGAAATTAAACAACCTTTTTATAGCATATACATATATGGCCTTATAAAGGTCACTCTTGTTCTTTAAGATCATACCAACGTAGATTGCATCACCTTCTTTTCTCAAATTCATATTCGTCTCGTCACTTTACATTATCCCAATATTGTCTCTATATGGCTTGTAGTCAAGTGCCAATACAGTATCCTCTAGTGTGTGGCCACCA
>OVBE01005786.1:0-21054 GCA_900406425.1 Iberis pinnata
GCATGGTTCGTTTGGTCTTACTCACTCTCAACCGATTCCTCTTCATTGTGATAGTCAGGCAGCGATACATATTGCAGCAAATCCGGTATTTCATGAACGCACTAAGCACATTGAGTCAGATTGTCATCAAGTGCGTGATGCGGTTCAAGATGGTTTGATAGTTACTCCTCATGTCTCTACAACCGAGCAAGTTGCTGATCTGTTTACTAAGGCTCTTTCAAGACCTGCGTTTGAGCGTTTAGTTGTCAAGTTGAGAGTTCGTGATACCGTACTTCCAACTTGAGGGGGGGGGGGGTATTAGGATATTATAAATATTTAGTTTTATCTTGGTTTTATATTATTATCTTTTATTCCTTCTTGTATAAATAGGTGCTTTTACATTAATGAAAATCCGATTTGCCTAAATTATTTCAAATTGTTATCTTCATTGTGACGCTCCAAAACAAAGCTGCAAGATTTTTTTGTTTGATAACAAAAAGAAAAAAAAGTCATACATTTTCCATACTCGGATTTGGTCAATTGGACTTTTTTAGCAATAAAATTAACAAAATTTTAAGTAAGGATAGGCTGGTTGTTGGACTTTTTTAAGAAGCTTGTACAAATATTATTGGGTTTTGGTGATTAATGTAAACTTAATGAATGTTATTGGTTATAAAATTTTAATAATTAAAAACAAAAATGAAATTCAATGATTTTGGTGGATTAATGTTTTTATTTTGTCAAAAACGAATTTGTTCAATAATTTCTAAATACTAATTGTTATTTAGTATTATTTTGTAATAATTTTATTAGATTTCAAGTTCAACTTTGTAGCAAATGAGCAAGTGACCTAATGATAGTCACCTCTGCATCCACTTACATCAACCATGGTTCAACTATGCCGTTTTCAGTTATGAGAGAACTATTTAGACACTATGCTATGATGACAAAAAAAGATCAATTTTGTATTTTAACATATTAAAATGTTTAAGGTAAAAAATACAAAGATTTAACTCTACACAAGACTGTATTTTAGGGAATGTTATTGATTATGGTGTTTTAATGAATTTGTAAATCTATAAGAATTTGAAAATATGTGGATTTTTAAATCATTGGGTTTTTGAAATACCATTTAGATTTGGATTTGGTCCTTTGTATTTTTAACTTTAAAACACTTCCAAATCCATCAAAACACAAAAATGGATTTTAAAATCCAAATCCAAATAACACTGGATTTCAATTAGAATTTACAAATCATTAAACGAATAACATGTGATTTCACATGGATTTCGAAAACCATCAAAACTCCATAACCAATAACACCCCTTAAAATCTAATAATTATAAAACTATAGATTACTAAATCCAAATGAATTTTAAAATCAAAATTTTTAGTTGTCTAGTGGTAAAGCTCTGATAGTGATTCTAGCAATTTGTAATTTGATGAGAAAAAAAATCATTTTTTTATGTTTGGTCACTAGGTTTAAAGATCTTTTGAAGAAAGAGTTTTCTGAAAAAACAATTTTGATGTGTCTGTCAATAGACCATATGCACTCCAAATATGAGTTAGCAATCTCCACATCATAAAATCAACTAAAACACTCAAATAAATATTCAAAGAAATGCAAAAAATAATTGTTATGTGTTATAATAGGGGCATTATTTCGTCGGATGAATAAATATGAATTATGGAAGAAATTGTTTACCTGAAGGTTGGATCAGAAACTTAAAATAATAATATAAACTTTAGAGAGAGATTTGATGAGAGAGATTGTAGAGAAATTCTAAGATCGATGTTATTGGATTTGGGTTTGAGATGTAAATTTACAAAGAAGAATTGTTTGTATTTAAAAGGGAAAATTGGTATGGGTTGATGTTGGACTCCATACTACAACTTGCCCATTTATCCACTTACTCCACTTGATCCACTTGGATCAATTATTCAAGATTTGTAACACTCTCCCTTGGAGACCAACATCAACACTATTACTTTTGTTTTGAAATATGTTGCCTAGTTAAAAACCTTTCTAGGAAAATCCAATGAGAAAAACCATAGTAAGGTAAAAAGACTACAACCACGCAGACTCCCCCTTGAGTGAAGATGTCATATTTATATGTCTTGTTGACGACGCATTCCAATGTTATAAATATGTTTCCTGAACACTGAGGTAGATAGCGATTTTGTGAAGAGATCTGAAGCGTTGTCGCTTGACCGAACATATTTCACTGTAATTTCCTTATTTTTCTCGGGTTCTTAGGTGTATGAAAAGAAATTCGGTGGAATATGTTTGGTTCTAACACAAGCGGCATTGACTTCGTACAAGATAGTCGGTTCGACTTTTACATGAATTCCACTGTTGGATTTGATGTGTTGACTCATTGATCTCAACCATACACATTCTCGACTTGCCTCATGGAGTGCAACGATTTCGGCATGGTTCGAAGAAGTAGCAACCAATGTTTTCTTTTGAGAACGCCATGATATAGCAGTACCTCCGATTGTAAAAACATATCCGGTTTTTGATTGGGCTTTGTGTGGATCTAAAAAATCTCCTTCATCTGCAAAACTAACCAATTGTCCATATGAATTTTTAGTATAAAATAATCATAAATCAGTGGTCCCTTGCAAGTATCGAAAGACATGTTTAATCCCATTCCAATGCCTTCAAGTATGTGACGAACTGAATCTTGTAAGGAGATTAATGGCAAATGATATATGAGGCCGAGTACAATTTGCAAGATACATAAGAGATTCAATAGCACTTAGATACGGTACTTCAGGACTAATTATCTCTTCATTTTCTGCGAATGGTCTAAAAGGATCACTTTCAACATTTAGTGATCGAACGACAATGGGAGTACTTAGAAGAGTTTCCTTATCCATATTAAAGTGTTTTAATACTCT
Source organism: Iberis pinnata (assembly GCA_900406425.1). NCBI lineage: Eukaryota > Viridiplantae > Streptophyta > Magnoliopsida > Brassicales > Brassicaceae > Iberis > Iberis pinnata. The sequence continues at coordinate 2,884 of OVBE01005786.1, forward strand.
TTTAGTATACGTGGACTGGTGAAAAAATATACCCTTTTGAGAGTGTTCAATTTGTAGTCCAAGAACAAATTTTGTTTGGCCTAGATCTTTCATCTCAAATTCTCATTTTAGATAATTTGATGCATTTTGTATTTCTTCTTGAGTTCCAATAACGTTTAGATCATCAACATAACCGCAATAATCACAAAATCATTTGTTGTTTTCTTGATGAAAACACATGGGCATATATGATTTTTTACATATCCTTCTTTCGTTAAGTGTTCACTAAGACGATTGTACCACATACGTCCAGATTGTTTTAACCCATACAATGATATTTGTAATTTTATCGCACATAGTTCTTTAGGTTTGGAACTCAATGTTTTTGGCATTTTGAATCCATCAGGGATCCTCATATAGATATCATTATCTAATGATCCATACAAATACGTTGTAACGACATGCATTAAACGCATTTCAAGATTTTCGTTTAACAGTTAGACTCATCAGAAATCTAAACGTGATTGCATCCATGACAGGAGAATATGTTTCCTCGTAATCAATCCCAGGTCTTTGGGAAAAACCTTGGGCTACGAGACGAGCTTTGTATCTCAAAACCTCGTTGTTCTCATTTCGCTTTCTTACGAAAATCCATTTGTATCCAACCGGTTTCACATTCTCAGGAGTAAGAACAATAGGCTCGAATACATTTCGTTTATTAAGAGAATCAAGTTCTACTTGTATTGCATCTTTCAATTTGATCCAGTCATGTCTCTTTTGACATTCATATACAAACTTTGGTTTTGGATCTTCATTTTCTTCTTCTATTTCTTTAGACAAAAGATAAGAGAAAACGTCATCAATATCATCCATTTCATTTCGTTTCCGTATCCTTTTGTTATGGATGTAATTGATAGAAATTTCATGATTTTCTTCCGTTTCATTATGCTCTACATTTTCCGTAGGTTTATGATTTGTTTCCTCCAAAACACTCTCTGTTGTTTGGGGAATATCAAGCCTTTCAAATTCCTTTCATTTTCTAGGATTTTTATCCTTAGAACCCATAGGCCTACCACGCTTTAAGCGTACTCTAGATTCACGCGTGACATATGCTTTTCCATGCTCTTGTGGTATTTCAATATGAGCAGGAGAGTTTGCAGCTGGGATATGTGATTTAGTCACTATTTTGGTATTTACAAACGCATCATGTAGTTGATTAGCTATACTTTGTATATGAATAATTTGTTTGACTTCCTGTTCAGATTGTTTTATAGGAGGGTCTAGATATAGTAGAGATGGTACGTTCCATTTTATCTCTTTTCCTACTTCTTTGTTTTCTCCCCTAGAACTGGGAACTCTTTTTCATCAAAATGACAATTAGAAAATCGAGCTGTAAATACATCACCAGTCATTGGTTCCAGGTATCTTATAATTGATGGAGAATCACAACCAACATATATACCCAACCTTCTTTGCGGCCCCATCTTTGTACGTTGTGGTGGTGCTATAGGCACGTATACCGCACAACCAAATATTCTTAGATGAAAAATATTTGGTTCACGACCAAATGCTAACTGCAGTGGGGAATATTTATGGTATGCACTTGGTCTTATCCGAATGAGTGCTTCAGCATGCAAAACAGCATGGCCCCAAACAGAGGGTGGTAGTTTTGATCTCATGATCAACTTTCTTGTAATTAATTGCAGACGTTTAATTAATGATTCAGCTAAACCATTTTGTGTATGAACATGAGCTACAAGATGTTCAACTTCAATCCCTGTTACCATGCAATAATCATTGAATGCTTGGGATGTAAACTCTCCAACATTGCATAATATAACCATGCACCATGTATTGTTGTTGCATGGTAAAGTGGCTTTTATGGAACATTGTGTAAGTCTTTTCAAGCATATGAGCTTCTGTTATAATTTCTCAAAAACACCTCAATTTTGCTACAATTCTTAACATGGCTAAATTGTAGTTTATGACTTTATCAAAGTCTTGGAACCTTAGATTTTGCCATTCGTCCCTAGCAAGTGAAAGTGTTTGATGATCGAATCGATCTTTCATAGACTTCCAGAGCTCTTTGGGATCTCTGATATAAGCATTGTCATACAATACATTTTCATCTAGGTGTTTCTGAAGGAAAATCACCGATGTAGCCTTTTCTTGATCAGTCGAATTATTTTTCTCTTTTATGGTTTCAGATAAACCTATAGATTCCAATTTTAATTCGACATAAATTTTCCAAGACGTGTAATTGGCTCCGGTAATATCGAGTGTGAGAAATTGGAGTTTCTCAATATTAGCCATTTGTATCTATAATATAAAATAAAATTTTATTAGGTTATAATTTTAAAATGAACCGCTTACAGAAACAATAAAAAGAAATACAGAAAACACAATTAAAATAATATTCTTAATATTTTCTCTATCGGTAAATTCTCCATTAAAAGAACCGTAAATAGAAAAAATAATCATGAAAAAGACAATGATTAACATTAAGCGGAAAAATTGCTGAGAAGTAAACATTTTCTAAAAATACTTGAGAAGTAATTTGATAGAAGATAAAATTTTTGATGAGATAAAATAAGTTAAATGAGAGTGTATTTATAGATTGAAAACACTGTTCATAACCGTTGGAAAGGGTAAAAATTCTTTGTGACCGTTGAAAATTTAATTGTAAAATAAAATTTAATTAAATTTTTTTTGTTAAGTAATACATTTAGTTTAGTAAAGTTTATACAATGATTTTTATACGGTTGGCAGAGCCTCCTTTGTATAATAATCATAACATAAACAAATATTTAGCAGTAATATTATACTAATATATAACTTATATTGAACCGTAAATAAAATGTAAAATAAATGAACAATGCATAATAATAAAATCTCAGTCGGCAGTGTCGTCCCAAGTATAAACTGTAAATAAATAATTATGGTGCAAAGCATCCATAATAATAACGAGGCGACATACCGCTCCCATAATAGTATAAATATATATATATATATATAATAAATAAATAAACAAGTTGTATCGCAGTGTGATCGTGCTGATAACGTGTTATAATAGGAGCATTATTTCGTCGGATGAATAAATATGAATTATGGAAGAAATTTCATACCTGAAAAGTTGGATCGGAAACTTAAAATAATAATATAAACTTTAAAGAGAGATTTGATGAAAGAGAATAAGAGATTGTAGAAAAAATTCAAGATTGATGTTATTGGATATAGGTTTGAGATGTAAATTTTCAAAGAAGAGAAAATGAGTATGGGTTGAAGTTGAACTCCATACTCCAACTTATCTATTTATCCACTTACCCGACTTGGATCAATTATTCAAGATTTGTAACATTATACAATATTTTTACAGGGAAAAAACCCTAAAAATACCCGAATTCTTTAACTTTTGCCTGTTTAATACACGAATTTGTTTCGTTGCCATATTAATTCTTATAGTTTTATTCGTTGCTATTTTAATTCTCAAACAATTCAAAATTGCAATTTTCTCTAAATTATGTTAGTCAACGTAACGGTTCTGTTAGTCAACATTATTTTTTTTTAAAACATTGAAAGCTAATTGCTTGGAGTAAGAAGTTTCTGGATATTCTAGGGTTTTAGTCTAATTAAGTTCAATAGTGGCAGATTTGCTTTCGGAAATGGTTGATGAAATTGAGCAGATCGTGGGATTCAGATTTGCTTTCAAAAAAATTGATGAAATTGAGCAGAGATTGCCTTTGCTTGAAGCTGCGGTGAGGCCAAATCGAGCTGACAGAGAAGCTCTTGAAGTTTCTAAGTGAAAATTGCAGGTTAATTGTTCAATGGTTAGAGGATATAATTGAGTATTCGGAAGATCATAATGTTGTTGATCAAAAATATCTTTCCAATTTAATGAAATCTTTGAAACGGCTTAGCGAAAGGGAAGAAGAGAAAGCTCGTATTGATGGTGGGNATAAGTGAAAATTGCAGGTAAGTTGTTCAATGATTAGAGGATATAGTTGAGTATTGGGAAGATCATAATGTTGTTGATGAAAATATCTTTCCAATTTAATGAAATCTTTGAAACGGCTTAGAGAAAGGGAAGAAGAGAAAGCTCATATTGATGGTGGGCTTAAGGATGCAGCCTTAGAAAAATTAGAAAACTAGTTTCAGAGACTCTTGAATGATAACTGTGTTTCTCAAGCCGGTGGAGAATTTTTGAGATTGTGCAGATCTTCGAACGAAGATGAAGAAGCAGGTGAAGATTTTCTTTTTTAATAATGTTGACTAACTGAACCGTTACGTTAACTAACAGAATTTTTAAAAAAATTGCAATTTTGAATTGTTTGGAAATTAAAATGGCAACGAATAAAAGTATAAGAATTAATATGGCAACGAAAAAAATTCATGTATTAAACGGGCAAAAGTTAAAGAAATCGGGTATTTTTAAGGTTTTTTCTCTATTTTTACATCAACTAATTATTTTGTTTCCTACCTAAGAGGGGTTTGATTAAATTATGCAAAAACGAAAACCAAAAAGTGAAACAATCCATCATAATTACGAAATAGGATAACCAAAACCAACAATCAATAAAGAAATTTACCATTATTATAATGCAATCTTCCTCTCTCCTACAAGAAGTTCTAAAGCAAACTTGGAACAAATCAATACATTACACTTGAAGGTTTTATGATACTGTCAACCTCTGATGTTGTCTAAGCTTCACAACATATGGCACATATCAAGATCAACCCAATTTGTTCAAGATTTATGAACTTTCATTCTTGAGCTCACCACAATCTTCAATCACAACAGGTTCAGAGGTAATTCCTCTTTCAGATCCAACATTCTCCATTGCTTTTACCACATTGTATCCATCAACAACTTTACCAAACACAACATGTTTCCCATCAAGCCAAGATGTCTTCTCTGTACATATAAAGAACTGAGATCCATTTGTGTTAGGACCTGAATTAGCCATAGACAAAATCCCTGGACCTGTATGCTTCAACTTAAAGTTCTCGTCATCAAACTTAGCACCGTATATAGATTCTCCACCGGTTCCATTCCCCCGAGTAAAATCTCCACCTTGACACATAAATCCTGGGATTATACGGTGAAAAGCTGAGCCTTTGTAATGTAGTGGCTTCCCGGCTTTACCAATTAACTTCTCTCCAGTGCATAGAGCACGGAAGTTATCTGCGGTTCTTGGAGTTACATCTGCAAATAGCTCCATTACAACACGCCCTGCCTTCATCTTCCCAATCAAGATGTCAAAAAACACTTTCGGGTTCGACATTTTCACTTAAAGTTCCAAATCCTATCAATAACAGAGTCAAGAATCAGCAACTCAAGTATGAACTAAATCATCAAGACACATCTCAATCCTAAGTTGTAGATACAGTTCTTAGGATCCGAATGCTATGACCTAATCAATACCTATAAACTCTTCTTAGTTCCAAAATAACAATTAATAAATTCTCACTTTTTGAATACCTTCAGAACACTAGATTCAACCAAATGCTAATAACAACTGATTCAATTTAAATTAACAGCGAATTGATAAATCATAAAATCTGAGAAAGAAATGTCACACCCAACAAGATTGTCGATAAGAAAAGGAAAAATTCTTATAACACAGAGATTAGTAAAATCTCAATGGGATGATTTATGATTTCGCACAGATATTGAGCTAGCAGGCGTTTTAAAAATTCATCACCTACAAGCCTTCGAATAGTGCTTGCTTGTACACGATACAACGCAAAATGTGAAATCAGAGAATCATTAGATTGATTTGAAGTGAAGACAAAGGATTCACAGAAGCGAAAGTACCTTTGGAGATGAAACTTAAAATCGTGTTCTCAAAATGTCCTGAGATTGAACTTTTCTAGTGTGAGTGAGTTATATAAAGAGGAATTTAGGGGCTAGGGTTTTACTAGGGTTTTGACAGTAAGAGAGATGTATTTTTTCGGTTTTGTCCTCTGAGTTATTATATTTTACATTTTCGCCTTCGTTGATGGGCTTATCAGATAGCCGATAATATGAATCAGGCCCGTTATTGCCGTACGATAAATTCAGTCTCATATCTTTTCAATAAAAAAAAAAAAACTAAACTAGAAAAACGGGATAAATCCTATTTATATAATTACAATAAAGTATCTTAAAAAAACTTCAACATTAGCCATTGACTACTTAAATGGAACGGTGATTAATCAAAAGCTTCATCACTATCGCCATATTATCAACGCTTGGCGACGGATTTTTTCAAAGTTTAAAGTCCAACACGATTTCAAATCTACTAACACTTGTGCAAAGAAACTAGCCAAGAATACTGTTTTTCAAGATATAGATTTTGAAAATTTTCATTGCTGTCCTTCTTTTCTTAAATCCTATGTAATAACTTCAAAGACAAGTTAATTGAATAATTGAGTTAAAAAAAAAAAAAACTTCAACATTCTCTACTGGTGAAAAAGTAATAAAAATAATAACCAATTAGATATATTTACTCTTTAGAATTTATAAGATTTTCTAAAATTAATTGAGTAAATTTTAAAAAACCTTCTAAATTTTTTTTACAAATTTTATATGTTTTTGTCTAAAATTTAAAATTTAAATTTTTTAAAAAAATAGTTAATACTTTTTATATTTTCTTGATTTATTTTTGAATTTTTAGAAATTTTAGAAATTTTTATAATATATTAAAATTTTTTGGATTTTGAATCAATTTTTAATATTTTTTATTTTAAAAAAACCTTAAATGGCAAAAAACCAAACCCGTGTAAAATGAGCAAATATTTATAAAGTGTGTATTCAATTTGGCAAACTATTTAGTTGGTATATTAAGTTGAATATTCAAATAGTTCGTGTATCTATATTATTAATTGGAAAGCATTCCTACAAGAAAAACATTTGTTTTGTAGAAATTTTTTTGATGAAATGTGAAATTTATTGAGAGAATAAGAAAAGAACGTTTATTTAAATGTTTCCAAAAAGATAGAAAAGAGTACTTGCAAATGATTGAGATTTGGTAGAAGCTTTTAGATGTGTTGTGTGTTCAAGGGAACCTCGTTAAAACCCAATACTAGAAAACTCCATGGGACAAAACTAGTATTGAGAAAAAGAGTACTACCAAAACAACACCACCTAGAAGCCAAAAGAAAGTAGAGAAAAATAAAACGCCTGGGCCGCTGAATGCTAAGGGTGAAGTGAAGACCATCGAAGAGCTAGTCGAGAAGGAGTTGAGTCCGGAGGAGCCCGGAGGCTGGTAAGACGGTTGTGAATAATGCAAATAATGCTGATTCGCATGTGCAAATGTGGATGATGAGGATGACCGTACCGATGATTATTCCGTTCCCGCCAGAGGTGGTAGATCGTTGCTTGAAAACACATACGGAGTAACACTCGATCAATCAGAGTCAACGAAGACTTCCGAAGAGAGTGGAGTGTCAAGGTCCAATGTGGGTTTAGCCGGTGGTGAAGCAGACCTGCCGTGAGGTCCGACCAAACATTGAAGGAGTAGGGGCATGCGAAAAAGGTGATCTCGGGTCTCATCCTGCTCTCCGCAAAGGTTGCACGGTTGCGGCACTCCCCAAGAACACATACGATGACCGGTTTGCAACCTGTCCAAAACAGCAAGCCAAGAAATGAAAGTAAACCGAAGTATAGATTGAGGGAACCAAATGGTTGTGAACCAAGGTTTGGTGGGATAGGAGGGACTCAGCTGTGACTAAGTGTGGGATGATGAGAAGTGGGCTTGAAGTTGTTTTTTCCATGTTTCCAGAGTGCATTGTCAGGACCTGCCGCGGGGTCCGGTAGGGGAAGGGAGATAAGGCGGTCATGAAGTTGTCGTAGGGCTGGAACTCTCGGCCGTCTAATGCGCCATCCGTGCATGTTGGTTGCGGCAACAACTATGGTGCTGAACCCCGAGCTCCCTAATACCACGCTCACCTGCAATATCATACAAAGACTCCAAAGTAGTCCAATCCTCAAATCAAAAAGAAGTTCGACGACCGTTACCAAGGGTAAATCGTAGATAAGCAGCCGCAAGAGATTGCATATGTAATAAATTTCTCCAGAGCCAAGATCCATTGTTTTGTAGAAATTTACATATAATGTGATTGATTTTTAATATAATTTAAAATTTTCATTAAGAGTAATATAGACAAATTATATTTCACCTAAAAACATGGAAATTATGTCTCCTAAAAACATGAAATTTCTATTTATAATTTTTTATATTCAAATTATTATTATTTATTTAAAATTATTTATATGATAATACTAATCAATAAATAATATAATTGTTATTTAAAATTTGTTTTCGTATTTTTAAATCTCAATTTTAATAAATTATTAATTAATACAATTGTAAAAATATTTAACTCAAGTAAAAATAAGAAACTATGTTGTTATCGTATAATTATTTTGTAAGATGATATAAATAAAAATTTTAAAATAGTTTGATATAGGTAATACATATTTTTAAGAATTTTAATTGAAAAATTAGCGAAATATTTCAAATAAATCTTGTCGTTAATCACCTTTCAGTATATATATCATATATTATAACAATATATATATATATATATCATATTTTATTTTTAATTCATATTTGAAGTACCTATTTTCGCCGATTTGGCGATTTTTGAACTTTCTTTATACTACCTTCTACATCACATCTCCGAGCCCTAGCTATGGCGCCGTCTATTATGGCGCCACCTACTCCGCTTTCGCAGCCTTGTGCTGCATCCTCACCCTCCATACATACTGTACCTGTTTTATCTGGTCAAATTTCCAATCTCTAGTCAAAATCTCTTGATGCTTCTGTGACCCACACCTTTGCTCTACGTTCTGTCTTCACGCATGAACATGGAATTGCTTCTGTTTTTGTCCCACAACAGCTTGTTACTGATAACCAGCCTTTATGGACCAACTTTTTAGTTGGTTATTTCATTAGAACCGTTCCTCACTTTGGCAAGGTTCATGGGACGATTAACCCATTTTGGAATCGTGATGGGAAAGCCAATAAGATCGATGTCCAATTCATGAAGGACGAAAATTTTCTTTTCAAAATTGGTTCAAAGGAGCTTCGTAATAGCATAACTCGGAAAAAATATTGGCATATTACTGAAATTTTACTTGTTGTGCAGGAATGGAGCTCTTCTAAAGCTCAAACGAAACCGGATCTCACCTCCATGCCATTGTGGGTGAATTTTCGCAATGTTCCCGACTCCTTGTTCTCACACGCATGGTTGAAGTTCTTAGGTGACATTGTGGGACAATTTCAAAAATTACACCCCACTACTAAGAAATGCATGCGATTAGATATTGCTTGTTTATGGTTGTGCTTAACGTTTAAAAGGAACTAAAAAACGTATTCAACTTACGGGTGTGGACCAACCAATTTTGGTCTATTATCTATGTCCACTAACGAAATGCTCCGCTTGTCATGCTTGGGGACACAAATCTCAGGATTGCAAGACAACAACTGCACACACTACTGCTTTTATCGCTAATCAACTTGGCATTCAACAAGCATCATTAAACAATAGCGACCTACCTCAATCACCATTAACAACTGCTCACATTATTGATACTCTTACTAATGCCCTTTTAAATTCTAATGCAGGTACCTCGCCTTTGATTCTTGACCATCCAGCACCTACCTCTGTCTCACTTACAAAGCCCTCTTTGGAGATCTTCTCACCCATCACCTAAGTCGGATTCAACGGCTCAATCACCGAATGTTGCAACTGCTATACCTACTTCTACTCAACATGATATCCATGCGACTGAACTCTCTATAGATGATGCAACTACTGCAACAAACTCGACACATTGTCAACAAGTAATCTCCTCGGACATATCTTCTCAAGTGCACACAACAACTCATGATGCACCACCTGCTGGCATGGCTTCTCAGACTGGTGTGGATCAACATGACACCGACCAATAGTCCACGGTATTCTATCCTAGACGATCCTCGTTTTTGTCTCCTTCCAAATTTAACACAGCGAAATTGCACCTTCCACCATCGTTCTCTCCATCGCATTTTTTGTCCTCTTGGACAATAAAGATGAGGAGAGGATATAGAAGAGGGAAAAATATCAGATATTGAACCCGCACCAATAGTTGATGTTGATGTCCCTGCCTCACCATATCGCACACATCCAAAAACTAAAGTGAATAAACAAGCACAACAACCCCGTAAATAAACAAAGCAAGCTCCCGTCAAAAAACATAACAATGTCTCCTTGTGGAAACACTAATGATATGTCGCTCTTTGTGTGGAATACCCAGGATTTTAACCAGCCTTGGAAGCACAAAATTGTCCACCATTAGATTTGATCAAATAATCTACAGTTTGAATGTCTTCTAAAAACTCGGGTTCATGAATGGAATTTTCAAACCATTGTTCAGGCTTCTCTTCCTGGTTGAGGGATCTTCATAATTACTCTACTCACCGTCTAGGCCGTATCTGGTTTGTTGGAAAGAGGGTGTTATTGTACGCCGATTCTTATCACTAGCCAAGTTATTACAGTTACTGTTACTCTTGAGTCTGGGGATCTAATACTAACTTCTTGCGTTTATGCTTCCAGTTTTCAGGTTGATTGGGAAAGGTTATGGTCCAACCTTCCCAAAAATTGGATACTCTACGGGCCTCGTGCAGTGTCTTGGCTCATCATGGGCGATTTCAATGAAGTTCTAGCTACCTCTAACCATTCCAACCCGGGGCGTTGATGTCGGCAAGTGGGAATGAATCAGTTCCAAGATTTCATTCACGCATGTGACCTTGTTGATCTTGATTATGTTGGCCCTCGCTATACATGGTCCAATCATCAAGCCGATAACCCCATTGCCAAAAAGCTTGATCGAGCACTGGTCAATGATGATTGGAAATCTACTTATGCGCGATCATTTGCAGTATTTGAAGCGAATGGTGTCTTAGCCCATGCTCGCTGTGTTATCCACTTCTCTTCCCCAAATACTTCTATTTGCAAGCCTTTTAAATTTAATAATTTTCTTATTGATCATTCCTCTTTTTCTCAAGTCACACTGGGAAGCAACCTCTCCTCTTTACCATTCACATGTAGCTATGCGTAGCCTACAAACCAAGCCCAAGACTTTAAAGTTCCAGCTTTGTCAACTAAACACTGTTGAATATGGTGACTTATCTGCCATAACCAAGGTTGCTTTCGATCATCTTCTTTTTTTCCAATCTTAGGTTTTCACGGATCCAGCTAATGCAAGCATTCAAGATGAAACTTAAGCTAATCAGACTTGACACTTTCTCGCAAGCTCTGAAGAGTGTCTCTACCAGCAAAAATCGATGATTAAGTGGTTACGACATGGTGATCAGAACACAAGGTTATTTCCTTGTGTCTCCAAGGTTCGTGCAGCTAAGAACATAATCAAACTGTCGTTGCTTCCCTCAGGTCACGTCATCACTGATCTCCCTGCTATAAAATACACCGCTATCTCACACTTCAAGTCTTTCCCTCAAACACATGACGAGAGAACACCCTTACCAGACTCTACGCTTGCTGATCTTCTCACATATCGCTGCAACTCAAACTTTGCATTGATGTTAACCCATCATGTCGTCGTCTCAGAAGTTAAAGAAATGTTGTTCTCCATGCCTGAAAACAAAGCACCAGGTCTGAATGGGTTCAAAACTGAGTTCTTCAAACCAGTGTGGCCTATTATTGGGGGTGACTTTATTACTGTTGTGCAGTCTTTCTTCATCTATGGTTTTCTTCCAACGGGTATAAATGCAACTCTTGTTTCACTTATCCGAAAGGTGATAACCCAAAGACGATGAAAGAATATTGTCCTATCTCCAGCACCAATATAATCTATTAGGTGATATCCAAAATTCTCGCCAACCACCTTAAAGTGTATCTCTTGGAGTTTATCGAGCCAAATCAGAGCGCCTTTGTCCAAGGGCGAATATTATTGGAAAATGTCATGCTTGCCACAGAGGTGGTCAAGGACTACCACAAATCCGACATAAATCCTCGATTTACATTGAAGTTGGATATCTCAAAGGCGGTTGATACGATTGACTGGCACTTCATAGTTTCGGTTTTGCATATTATGGAGTTCCTGGATAGGTTTATTCGCTGGATTTATCTTGATATCCCTGTGACATTGTCTATAAATGTCAATGGTGAACATAAAAGGTATTTTCCAAGTTCCAAAGGCATTCGTCAGGGTTGTGCTCTCTTTCCTTACCTTTATGTTATTGAAAAAATGTTTTATCATGTCTTTTAAATACAGCTGCAACATCTGGTTTATTTGGCTACCATCCTCATTGCTCTTCTCTTGGTTTGACCCATTTATGTTCTGTAGATGACATCTTAGTGTTCTCTATTGGGACTCTTGATTCGTTGACATGCATTCTCCAAGTTATGAACACATTTGGAAGAGCCTCCGGTTTAAAGGTTAATCTCACTAAGTCCTCTATCTTCCTACCTGGATCTCCTCAGCCGTCACTTCTTCAATTCCTTACTGCCTCTAGAATTCAACGCGACTCTCTTCTCATTCTTTACTTGGGTCTTCCATTAACTACCAAGCGTCTCACTACGCTTGATTGTTCTCCCCATCTTGATCGTATCCGATCGTGCATCACCTCTTGGTCTTCAAAGCTTCTATCCTATGCTGGCTGTCTTCATCTCATCTCATCCGTCATAGTCAGCACAGTCAACTTTTGGAAATCCGCGTTCAGAATTCCGAAGCAATGCCTTCGTACTATTACTACTCTTTGTAGCAATTTAGTATGGTCTATCTCTGCTACTAATCATAATATGTCTTAGTTGGTTGATGTTTGCAGGCCTAAAGATGAAGGAGGTCTTGGACTTTGTTGGTTTGAGGACACATCAACGATCTTTTCATTGGCTTTGATATGGCGCTTACTTACAAACACTTCATCCATGTGGCATGTGTGGACTAGGAAATACCTCCTCCGCAATACCACTTTCTAGGACGCTCCTTCGACTTAACATGGTTCATGGATGTGGCACAAACTTCTCAAACATCGTCCCTTAGCCATACAATTCCTTTGGTCTGACATTTGTAATGGCCACATGACCTCATTCTGGTTTGACTCTTGGTCTCCCTTGGGTCCTTTGTATCACATTGCAGGTGACGTGGGTATAAGAGAACTTGGTGTACCATGTTTGGCCTCAGTATCTGATGCATCTCTTCTTCACGATAGTGCATCTGCTCCTCTCGGCTTTCGCACTTTCGCAACATTCGCGAGCGGATCATATCACTACCATGCCCACAACCTTCCTTGGGTGATGACATCATTCTCTGGCGTCATCGTGCAGATGAATACAAAGAACAATTCTCAACCACTGCAACATGGAACCAAATACGTGTTTCTTCCCCTCAATAACCATGGTCTTCTAGGATTTGGTTCTCTCAATCTATTCCTTGTTATGCGTTTCTCTCTTGGATTTTTGTGATGGAAAGATTATCAACATGAAGACGAATGATAGCTTGGGGGAAGCTCCAACCATGTATGCTATGTGGAGAACCAGATGAAACAAGGGACCACCTATTTTTTTGCCCGTCCTTACACATTTACAGTTTGGAGTGACCTCACATCACCAATTCTGGGAACGCGCACCACACCAGACTGGTCATCTACGCCCATCTCCCTTTGAAGGAAGCACCATTCCATTGTTGATCATATTCTCCTCAAGCTTGTCTTCCAAACTACCATTTACCATACCTGGCAGGAGCGTGATCGGCAGTGTCATGGATAACCCCCTCACTCTTCTCCCCATATCCGCACACAGATCTCACACACCATCACTCAGCGCACTGCTAGTCTTCACTATGGACCTAATTCACGTTACTAACCTATGGCTACCTAATGGTCCTCACTTATGCATGAACTTCCCATCCTTCTTTCTTCTCGACTTTCACAACTTACTCTCGATGGTTTTGCTGGGTAAGAGGACTGTACTCTTTTTCGTTTCTTTAGTTTTGTCCCACATGATTTTTTAGAGACAAGTTTTTAAGAGGCATTCTCTTACCACAAACATATCAACCACTTTTTTCCTATCTTACTTGATCGTTTTGATCCTATTCTTTATTTTTCCACTGTAAATATCATATATTCTTCAGATAAATAAATTTAACATTTCATCAACAAAAACAAAATATTGTCCTAAATATAATGATTAGTAACTTATGTAGTTGCATATATATATATATATATATATATATGTATCATTTTTATAACGAATTATTTTTGCTCACCAAAATTCACATAATATATAATATATATACGACAAATTATGATATGAAATTAAACTAAAACCTACGATTATAAAAATATCCATCATATAATAATACACATAAAATTGTACAAAATTTTACATTATATTTAATTAAATAATATTGTAAAAACATAATACCATAATACTGCGTGTAAGAAGAAGGGTGAAATTCTAGTTAAAAAAAATAATTGGAATACAATTAGTGTATTAAAATGAAAATTTTCCAATTAAAAATGTATATTATTTTTAGAATATATGTATAGATTTTTGGGCTATTTTTAAAATATCCTCTAATTTTTAAGATCAATCAATCTTTTTATTTCCTACCTAAGAGAGGTTTTATTGAATTATGCAAAAACGAAAACCAAAAAGTGAAACAATCCATCATAATTAGAGAATCGGATAAACAAAACCAACAGTCAATAAAGAAATTTACCATTTTATTATAATGCAATCTTCTTCTCCTACAAGAGTTCTAAAGCAAACTTGGAACGATACATTACTACACTTGAAGGTCACCGCCGGTGCCGGAATCTGAAAACGCGAAAGAGATCTCGGTAGACTTGTTCAGGAGGGAGAGGATCGACTGTTTTCAATTCATGAACATTCTTAAGCTCACCACAATTTGCAATCACAACAATTTCAGAGGTAGTTCCTTTTACAGATCCAACATTGTCCATTGCTTTCAACACATCGGTTCCAGCAACAACTTTACCAAACACAACATTTCTCCTATCAAGCCAAGATGTCTTCTCTGTACATATAAAGAACTGAGATCCATTTGTGTTAGGACCTGCATTAGCCATAGACAAAATCTCTG
The DNA here is from genome assembly GCA_900406425.1 of Iberis pinnata. Lineage (NCBI taxonomy): Eukaryota > Viridiplantae > Streptophyta > Magnoliopsida > Brassicales > Brassicaceae > Iberis > Iberis pinnata. The sequence goes on from OVBE01005786.1 coordinate 17,957, forward strand.
GACCTGTATGCTTCAACTTGAAGTTCTCGTCTTCGAATTCAGCACCGTATATAGATTCTCCACCAAATCCATTCCCGCGAGTGAAATCTCCACCTTGACACATAAATCCTGGGACTATACGATGGAAAGCTGAGCCTTTGTAATGTAATGGCTTCCCGGCTTTTCCCAATTTTCTTCTCTCCGGTGCATAAAGCACGGAAATTATTAGCTGTTATTGGTGTTACATCTGCAAATAGCTCCATTATAACACGCCCTGCTTTCATCTTTCCAATCATTATGTCAAAGAAGACTTTGGGTTCGACATTTTCACTAAAAACTCCAAATCCTGTCAGTAGCTCAGATATGAATTAGAGAATCATCGGATTGATATGAAGTGAAATTTTATCAATAACGATTAAAAGGATACACACCAAAATGAAAGTACCTTATGAAGACGAACCTTAAAATCGTGTTTTGAGATTGAACTTTGCTAGTGTGAGTGAATATATATATATATATATATATATATAGAGAGAGAGAGAGAGAGAGGAATTTAGGGGATAGGGTTTTATAGTGTTAACCCGTGCGTGCTTTGCACGGCTAATTTAAATGTCATGATTTTTCATTTAGTTTTTAGGATTTTTAGTCTTTATTTAAGTTTCAACTTTCAATGAAACAATGTAACTTTCGTTAACGGCCTCTTTCTAGTTTCTTTGATTTGTAAACATATCTTTTGTTCTTACTAAGGTTGGTAATGGACTAAACCAGTGAGACATTGGTTTCTAGTCCCAAATATTTTATTTTATTTTATATAGATTTTTAGATTTCATAGGCTTTCAAATTTTTATAAAAAATAATAATAAACCAAATAATAAATACATAAAATATTAACCCATTTTTAAAATTTTGTTTTAAGTTCTCATAATTTCAGGACCGGCTCTGGTTCTTACGTTATGTTTGTCAACTATAATTATATCTAACACTAATTATTCTAAGTACATTACATTCTCACCACTATAATATATTATAACTTCAATACATGTAAATGATAAAAAAAAATTGTAGGTTTCAGTTATATGCAAAAAATAAAATAAAAAAACAAATATAATAGTATAATACGTTCTTATTTGTAAAATGACAACTTTAGGGAAGCAAAGGCACATGTAATTCAATAGTGTAAATTGCAATTATGAATATTGAAAGATATCTCAGTATCATTGTATCATAGTTTAGATCCTTAAAGCACCAAGAGCAAAGTATTAGTAATATACATTTTTTTAGGGTATGCATGTCTTCTCAATGCCATTAGAATAATGGTTTTATAATTAAAACATATTTTATGTTTTCACGTTTGATAACAAAAATAAATACCATTGAATAATTAGAAGAACAAAGTAACTAAGATTGTAAATAGCAGAATTAGAGTTCAAACTTTAAAGCATCGATTTTCATGCACTTGAATTAAAATGTTTGAGTTACTATCTTCTAATTTTTTTTGAGCGAAATAGATATATCTCTTATGTCTTGGCATCTTTCAAGATTCTACGAAAAATGTGAATTGTTTTCTCTATAATAAAACATAACTTATAGAAAAAATTAATAGAAAAAATTCAATGAAGATATAAGAATCATGAATAAGTGAATGAGAACCTTGTTAATCGATTGTTTATATGGAAAGGAGAACCTATTATTAGAGAAGAAAATGATGGATTTACCGTTTGTTTTATGACTTTTATAATACCAAAAAATAGGGAAAGCCTAAGGATAAGAAAAAAGTTATCGATGTAGGACCCTCTGGAACATCAACTTCCTTACCTTCGAAGAAGCAAGTGCACTCTTCAAAAAAGCCTCCGGCTGATTTAATTTCTACAAGCGTTTCCTCTCAGGCTTTGGATCTAAGAAGTTAGTTAAGAAGTCTTTTACTTTTTCTAGATCGGACTCCTCTTCAGATTCTAATCACAGTTCAAATGAGGAATCAAGCTCCTCCTCTCATATCTCTGACTCAGAAGACTCATCGTCTCCAAGAAAATAATAATGTGCATCACAAAGATCAATTTACCTTGGTTACTTCAAAACGCCAGAAACAATGGAAAAAGAAAAATCGATCTAAGGGCAGGGGCCCTTCGTTAAATTAGTTTTATGAATAATATACAAACTTTTTGTTGGAACGTCCGAGGATTCAATACTTCAGTAAGGCGAAAATCCTTTAGGAATTGGTTTAGAGCCATAAAGGCTCCTTTTGGCTGCATCGATGAGACTCGCGTTAAGGACCACAACTAGATCTTTTTTGCTAATTGGAACTTTTTGGGAACTATGAATATGCAGAGCTGGGTCGAATTTGGGTGCTTTGGATTTAAGATACTTCTCTTACAGTTATCTCCAAATCTGCACAAATGATTGTGTGTAGAATCAAGCTTTCTAGACCTCTAAGAGAAATAATTGTTTCATTCATATATGCTTCAAACGATTCTTCTGAAAGGGATATTTTGTGGCATGAAATTGTCTCTCTATCCTCGGATCCAAACATCAACTATTTGCCTTGGATATGCCTGGGAGATTTTAATCAATCCCCCATCCCTGAAAACCATTCAAAAAGCAGCAACAGAGTAACAAGTGATAGGTCTAGATTCAGAGACTGCCTCTCTCAATCAGGTCTCTTTGATCTCAATTACAGAGGCAACCATTTTACATGGTGGAATAACCAGGAGCATAATCCAATAGCAAAAAATATAGATCGTATCCTTGTCAACTCTGATTGGATGCGATGCTTTCCTTTATCATTTTGTTCTTTTGGAGACCCTTAATTCTCTAACCACCGTCCAACAACCATCCATCTTGGAATTACATATCCAAGGAAAAATAGGCCTTTCATGTTTAAAAAATTTCTCTCCAACCACCCTTCATTCCTCTCTTTACTGGCTGATGAATGGGATTCCTTTTCTCTTTCTGGAACGGCTATGTTCAGACTTTCTAGGAAGCTTAAAATCTGGAAGCAACTTAATCGCGATAATTATTCCGATATTGAGAAAAGGGTAAGAGAAGCTTCTGAAAATCTTGATGCCTATTGATAGGCTTAGAATTTAATCCTAAACTAGTACTGCAGAGAACAGTTCAAAGTA
>OVBE01005787.1:0-21054 GCA_900406425.1 Iberis pinnata
TATATATATATATATATATATATATATAATTATCAAATATGTAATATATCAATATTTAAATACTTAATATCTTATAATTCGTAAAGTAAATGTGGTTGATAATTTTGCTGTTGGTCCACCATTATTTCAACAACCAATCAAAAATTATGAAACAATGCTAATTTAAAAAATTATGAAAAAATATTTCTCCTTCGTTTTCTTCTTTTTCTTCTAAGCGGCTTTCTCACCCTTTTTGCAATTTCAGTTAGCAAGTTTTCATCTAGAATTGTAAATTAAGCTTTTTATCAAAGAAACACACTCCAATTTGAAATGTCATGTGTTTTCCTCCAAAGGCAACACTTCAAATTTCAATTGTCAAAAGTGTGTATTTTGCAATATCGTCCATATTTCACAATTAATTAACATCATACAATTTTATAAATAAATATAAAATATCCATCATTTAATTATAACATGCAATATTTATTAATAAAACATTACATTATAATATAAATTACATAATTATTAGAAAACATATCAACAACATCATAAAAAAAATTCAAAATATCAAATTATTAATTAGCATTAATTCCATAATGCTCACATATATGCTCGATCAATGCATTTCGAAGTGATAGATGACTCTCTTTATTTTTTTCACCAAATTACGAGATAGAAATTGTTGAAATCGAGCATGTTCATTTGTTTCCATTTATACAGTTGGCTCGGGTGCTAATCTTGCATCTCGTATGGATGCATTGATATCACGTTCGTCATCTATTATCATGTTATGCATTATAATGCAAGATGTCATTATATTATGCAACACTTCTTTCATCACAACATCCGATTGGATCGAAGAACGCAAAACTCAAAAGAAAGATCCTTGAAGGTAATCATTCGGGTGTTAAAACTTTGGTCTCATCAAATGAAAAAATTCTTGACTTTTTAAAAGAAAGTGCAACAACTAGGAACAAGAATTATGAATTAACTCAATTACGTTTGCAAAATCAAGCAAAAAAATTAGCGTTAAGAGAAATGGAAGCGGAAAATAAAATATTGTTAACAAATTTAGACTTTATCGGTGATAGTAATACTCGTGAGTTTATTCGATCTGAGCAACCAAGAATCATACAAAAAAAATCAAGAGCAACTTCAAGCTTCGGCTACACCAACCCTTTTCCAACAATTCATTAATGATCTTGGAGGTAGTGGATCAAATTTAGGTGGGTATTAATTAGTTTGTAGTGTTATTTTTATTTGGGTAAAATTTATGTGTTATGTAATCTTTTTTGATTGCTCTCTTTTGTATTAAATTCCTTTGATGTTTTTTTAAAAATATTAATGGTATGTGATATTTCTTATATTGTTATATTATAATTTTAATTTATATGTTTATAAATATAAGATGCATAAATTAGTATAAATTTAAAATAAATCATAAAAATGTTGGTACCAAAATAATTAATATACAACTTAAAAGTATTAGATAAATAAATCTAGGGACTAAAATGCAATAAAAATGTGACACTTCAAATTTGAAGTGTGAGAAGGTAGACACTTCATATTTGAAGCGTGAGAAAGTAACACTTCAAATTTGAAGTTTTGAAGTGTCCTTTTGGAGGACAAAAAACTTCAAATTTGAAGTTTTAGAGTATCCTTTGGAGATGCCCTAAGGTAATTCCATTCATTCTATATAGCTTTTTAACTATTATTTATCGAATAAAAGTTGTAAAAAGTTTTGAAAGCAACTGAGGGTTGCTATCCAAACTCATGAATTGCTTATCCTATGTTGTTGACTATTCCAGTTTCGATAGCATATGTAGAAAGAAGTTTTTCAAAACTAAAGCTGATAAAGTCGTATCTTTGTCACATGAGAGATTGAGTGACTTGACCATGTTATCTATTGAAAGAGAATTGCTGAAAAATGTTGATTTCGAAAGTTTGATGAACGATTTCGTAGAAAAGAAAGGAAGAAGAATTATGTTTTAGAACCATAACTCGTTTTGAATTTTTTTCTGTGACTTATTTTATTATCATAGACAGTTTTATGTATTATAGCAATTTTTTCAACCACTTATGGAAAATTTTCTATTGGAACTCAAATTTGAACAAGTGATTTTTGTCACTTTTCCTGCGACTTTTCCGACAAGTGTGTTGCCCGGAATCGTCGGATTAGAAGTGCATTTAATAGGTTGTAGTTTGGACTAAACATTGAACATTCAAATGCTAAATTTGGAGTTAAATTGAATGAGAAATATAAGGTCAAAGTGGATCGCGCGTGCCGCCGCCAGCTCGGCACGGTACGACAGAGTTTTACGGTCCCTACATTTCATGTCGTCACGGCTCTGCGGATATTCTACGAATATTTGGATTTTAACGGATGTCCAATTTTTTATATAAAAAAACTACAAATACGGATTAAAATTTTGATAATCCAAATGGAAAAGTGCATATTGTGAATATTTCAAAAATAAATAGTATTTGCTCATTGCACATACCTGATAGCTTCAATCACTCAAAGTGTAATTAAGAAAAATCAAACAACATCTTATGTGTCTTTGGGTCAATGTCATTGGTTAGCTTAAAGGGTTTCTCTTCACTTCGGTCGTAATGGTATATGTCTCCTCCTCCTATAAATTCGCTTTTGCTTGTACTCTTTCGTTCTCGTAATATTATCAGAAGAAATTAAAATTTAGTTTCGATTTCCTTAAAAAAAAAAAAATGGTATTTCTTCCTTGTTAAAAGTAGTCATGTCAGGTGAAAACAACTTGAGTCCGGTCAGGTCGAATCTACGGTCACAGTAGCTTTGTACAATCGGAAAATTAAGTTGTTGCATGAGACTGGTGAGCTCAGAGGTAGTGTGCGAGGGATTCAAATGTCGAAGATAGCTTTAGGGAACGAGTCACTGGTTGGATCTTTGACTCCATCGAACAAGAAATCATACAAAGTGACCAATAGGATTCAAGAAGGGAAGAAACCTTTGTATGGTGTTGTTTTCAACTTCCTTGATTCTCGTTTCTTCAATGTTTTCGTTACCGCTGGTGGAAATCGGGTAAAGTTTCCTTCTTTCCGAATATCTCCTTAAATTTCAATTCTGGGTATATTTAGGTTTTGCTTGAGATTTTGATTGATTGGCCAATAGGGAATGTCCTTTTCTATTTGATTTTAGGTTTCTGATTATTGCCTTGAGGTGTTTTCAATTCACAAGTTCAAAAAATCAAAACTTTGCTTGATGAGTTACTTTACAAACGACACACACTTAAGTTCATCAATCAGTTTGAATCAATTCGTTTATGCTTTTTAGTAATGGAGTTTTTCTAAAAGTTTATGGCTTTTTTCTATTTTAAAACTAGGAGTGACTTCATTACTTAAACATTTGATTGCTCTACATTGTTTTCAATGACGGTTCCTAATACAACTGTTAATGGCTCTCTGGGCTCATCCCCTTTAAGTTCAAATTTCCTACACTTGATTGGCTCTCCTCTATTTGATGTGTTAGTCCTAATAGTTCTCTTTTCTGTGATAAAGTTGTTCGGTTGCTCAATGTGAATGTAGTTTCTTAACTAGTTGTAAACATTGTCATCTCTCCCAGAACCCATTGAATTGTCAATTAAAATGATTTGTTGTGAGAGTTATCAGGTCTCATTAGCAACTGGTTTTCTTTCTTATTATGTTAGATTACTCTATACAATTGCCTTGAAGATGGTGCCATATCTGCATTGCAATCCTATGCTGATGAAGATGTAAGGAAGTATAGTATTATATATTTACTAGCTTTTCCATGAAAGAAAAAGCAGTGAACTTTCGTTGACGCCATTGTCATATATGTCTATGTGTTCGGGAGATCAGAAGGAGGAGTCATTTTACACAGTAAGTTGGGCGTGTGGTGTTAAGGGGAACCCATTTGTTGCGGCTGGAGGAGTAAAAGGCATAATCCGAGTTATTGATGTCAACAATGAAATGATTCATAAGGTTTATATATGTTCTATGTATCTTAACATATCATTCAATTTCTTAGATTGTATAAATATGTGCTTTCGCGAATGTGCAGAGCCTTGTGGGACACGGGGATTCAGTGAATGAAATCAGAACACAACCTTTGAAACCTCAACTAGTGATTACTGCTAGCAAGGTATATACATCTTGGCTTCATTAATTTGTTAAATGATTAAGAACTCTTAAGTTTTTAATTCAATTAGGATGAATCGGTTCGATTGTGGAATATTGAAACTGGGATATGTATACTGATATTTGCTGGAGCCGGAGGTCATCGCTATGAAGTTCTGAGTGTGGTAAAGCCATTGTGGTTTTCTCATATTCCCTCAAGTCAGATTAAGTTAAGGATAACAATATCATTGTGGCAAATTGTAGGATTTTCATCCCTCTGATATATACCGTTTTGCTAGTTGTGGTATGGACACCACTATTAAAATATGGTCAATGAAAGGTAAGACTTAAACCGAGCAAACGGATAGCTTGTGATTCATTTTTATGAGCTGATTTCTTTGGCTGTCTTCAGAGTTTTGGACATATGTCGAGAAGTCGTTCACGTGGACTGATGATCCGTCAAAATTCCCCACAAAATTTGTACAATTTCCAGTGAGTCTTCGAGTCACAAACACATACAGATACTGTTGGCCGTTGTTAATAACATTGCTTGAATCAATGTGTAGGTATTTACAGCGTCAGTTCATACAAATTATGTAGATTGTAACCGTTGGTTTGGTGATTTTATTCTCTCAAAGGTTAGTTAGTTATTCAAAGATGGGTAAGATGATTTCATTCATTATCATGACATTTACTCTTTGATATTCTATAGAGTGTAGACAATGAGATCCTGTTGTGGGAACCACAATTGAAAGAAAATTCTCCTGGAGAGGGTACTTCAGATGTTCTACTAAGATACCCAGTTCCCATGTGTGATATCTGGTTTATCAAGTTTTCTTGTGACCTCCATTTCAATTCTGTTGCAATAGGTGTGATCAGAAAGCTATCTTTATACAAATCAACATTCATTATACGCAGCTCTTCTTAATTCTTGGCTGGTTGATTATCACTTATCAGGGAATCAAGAAGGAAAGATCTATGTATGGGATTTGAAAACCTGCCCTCCAGTTTTGATTACAAAGTAAGTTAGTTAGTTTCGAATTCCGACAAAATGTTTCATCTTTATCTATGGGTTAAGCTTCACTTTGACATGATTCCCTGTTGCCAAGTAGGTTATCACACAATCAATCAAAGTCGGTAATCAGGCAAACCGCTATGTCCGTTGATGGAAGGTACGTTAATCTTCTCTCAACAATGCATTGGAAACTTCATCATTCTATGACGCAATAGTTATTCTGTTACTTCAATGGTGTTGTAGCACAATCCTTGCTTGCTGCGAGGACGGGACAATATGGCGTTGGGACGTGATTACCAAGTAGCAATCTAGAAGTCTTGAGGAATATGACAACCACTGTATGATTGTAACTCTAACTTAAGTTGATCACACTACGATTTAGGAATATTTGTTGCTATTCCCTTAAACCTGAGTAACTTCACTTTGGTGTTAAAACATTCACTGTATCTTTAAACCCTTTATGGTGATTTTGATCTTATAGTCTTCTATTAATATACAAGGCTGTATCCAGGAGCTTTATTGCAAGAACCACTCTCTTTCATTAGCTTTCTAGTCTCCAAAGCATTGTCCCAAGCTCCACTAGCTGCATAAGCACTTGCCAAATTTACATAATTGACTGGTTTCTTCGGTTCCATACTCAGAAGCTGCGTGGCTGCTACTTTGCTGAGTTGCTCATGCCCATGTCGCTTGCACGCATCAAGAAAAGCTCCCCATGCTGATGAGCAAAGACCCTTTGTACTTCTTATCAGTTCATAAGCCTCTTCTAGGCAGCCATTTCGTGCAAGCATATCTATGATACAAGATAAGTGCTCTTCTCGAGCCTCGATACCGTGCTTATTGATCATTGTGTTGAATATCTTCCAGCCTAGTTCGGTTTGTCCTGTATGGCTACAAGCAGAAAGGAGAGAAAGAAATGTAACGTCACTCGGTTTGATCCCTTCATGCTCCTCCATTCTGTTATAAAGATCAATTGCTTTCTCAATATTCCCATGTCTTCCATATCCTGCAATCAAAGAGGTCCATGATCTCACATCTGTCTCTTCCATCTCTTCAAAAGCAAGAACTGCATCCTCAATTTCCCCAGACTTTGCGTACATATCTATCAGCGAGTTACCTAAAGCAACATCGAATCTGATTTGGGAGGATTTTAAGGCAAAACCATGGATCTGCCTTCCAATGGTTACTGATGCAATGCTGGTACATATTTTAAGCATTGAAGATACTACAACTTCGTCCATCTGAGTTTTCATTAGTATCATCTCTTTAAAGATATCAAAAGCATCACTTGTGCAGTTGTTCTGCTGTGCAAAACCTGTAATTAGAGCAGTGCAAGATAATAAGTCCCTTTTCGTCGTGCCCTCGTACATTTTCCAAGCATTTGAAAGACTACCACACTTCATATATGCATCAATCAGAGACCTAATCACTCCTTTTGATCTTCCAAAACCCAGCTTGATCGAAAATCCGTGTAATTCACCAACTATTTCAAGACACTTAACTTCAATAGAAGCTCTCAAGAGGCTCCCAAAAGTAAAGCAGTCTGGCTTCTTCCCTGACACACAAGAGCATAAGAAGCTGTTAAACCAAATTGAGTCACATAAGAAGTTGGAAGAATATAAAAGAGTAGATTACCTTCGGCGAGCATCAACCGAAACAAGCTAAAGGAAGTACGTGCACAGGCAGTGCCTGTGTGTCCATCAATCATTACGTTCCAAGAAACTAAATCCTTTTCTTCCATTAAATCAAACAGAAGACGAGCATCCTCTATCTTTCCACACCGAGCATAAAGACAAAGCAATGCACTCTTCACAACTAAGTTTCCTGCAAATTTCCCTTTCTCCACACAAGCTTGTATCTGCATCCCTTCATTCAAACATCCCAAATCTTTGCACGACTTCAAAACACTCCCATAAGTGAACCAATTAGCTCTAATATCTTCGCGGCGCATCTCTTTGAACAAAAGCAACGCTTTCCGGTGATGTCCAGCTTGAGAAAATCCCGAGATCATAACTGTCCAAGAAACAACATCTCGTTTAGGAATTCTGTCGAACAGTTTATGTGCATATTTCACATCTCCCTGTTTTGAGTACAAGTCCATCAACCTGTTGTTCAACTCGAGATTTGAGACGAACCCATTTGTCACTGAGTTCCCATGGATCGAAATAACTTGTTTCTGGATGCTTTTGTAGCTGCATAATTTCAGAGCCTTGAGGTACAATGAAGGGCTTAATAAGTAAGGTTTCGTAACAACAAGATGCTCCCCACAAGCAGCTACCATAACCCACTAACAAAAATTGGATCAGAATTCGAGAGACGAAAAGCGATACCTTGAATTAACTGTCATCCAAATTTATTGGGACTGGAATCAATCATGAAGAACTTAAGATAAAAGGCAGAGCTTTTTCTATTAAATCTCTCAAAACTCCAAAATTGGGAACAAGCATTGCTAATATGCATAGACAAAATTTCGTTTACACAACTTTTTAGCTCCAAGTAGGGATTCTCACATCTCTATGTATGCTATTTACTTCAAAAGAATTAGCTTTCTGCTTCACTTTCTTCTTCAGAGTATAAAGTTTTAGATTTGGGTTCGTAATGTAGCCATTAAGCTCTGCAAGTTGTCGAGTTTCTGCTTGAGGTCATTTATGTGTTTTGTTGAAGACTCTGAATCGCTGAGCTCAGAAGATAAAGCTGAACACTTGGCCTCTAACTCCATTGACGCTTCTTCAATGGAAGAAATGGTAGATTCCAGGTCTGTACGTGAACAAATTTCTCTCGTTGAATCTGATGATGCAGCAAAAGGTGAGCTTTTAGGCGTGCCAGCTCTGCTCGCTTTTGGGGAGAACATCTTGTCAAAACCTTCACTTCCTGCAACATTCAAACATAGAGCTATTAGCCAAAAAAGGGTATCTTTAATAGAAGCGAGGAGTTGAGGATAAGCATACCAAGGTTGCTTAGTTGATTAAGAGCCGCCTGACCAACAGATTCCTCAAGCTTAAGCACACGTAGAATACCTGCGACTATTCTTCCCATTGCATCAACTTCAGATTTGCACAATACTGTCAGATGTTGCAACTCATCCTTTGTAACAATTGCCTCAACCTGCAGGACGAACAACCATTAGAGTAAAAACCTTTGTACTACAAAAGCAAAGACCAATGAACTCAATTTCACTTACAGGTTGCTTAACAGAGAATTTCAGACTTTCCGCCACCCAGTTCAACGTGTCACCATGACCAGACTTGTCTTCAGATGCCACAATATTAGCTTCAATGTTTACCCCTCCAGGGAGGTGACCATTTTCGTGAACTCCATTTGAAGGCAATCCATTACATGAACTGGTCCCTTTCTTCATCTTAGGCTTCAATGTCTGTAGACCTTCGACCCTGACCTATAATGCATTTCCCATACAAAATTAAAAAAGGCTCAATAACACCTAAAGTCCACAGTCGCTATGGCATTCAAGAATGTAGTTTTGTAAGACAACAAAGAGACAAAGGCAGCTCAAAGAGGGACCAAACTCTCCTTCAAGATGATATCTTAACCTCAGAAAGTTCAGGGAAGAAATTGAGCTGTGGAATAGTAAGGTGTGCACTTACAACTATTGAGTCGACAGGAAACTTATTAGCATCGTACTGGTTTTCTGTCCCATTTTGATCCACATGTTTTGGTGTACTCTTGGCTATTACTTGGAAAGAACGAAAATTCGTGTGCCAGCATCTTTCTTCTCTTCCAATATCTTTGTTATCGTTAGACCACCACCTTTCTGCCACGCCTTCTCTGCCCTCCAAAGCAAACAACCAATCTCTTAACTCAACGGAGACATCAATGTCATCTGGCCTACTCAAATGTGAGAAACCATCTCCATTCCTATTTCCTGGAATTCCAACTATACTCATATATCAATAACGCTTAGCAAAACTCTAAGCTGTAAACAAGATTAGGATACTTTCACATGAATAATAAGAAACGGAAGATGTTTTTTTTCAATACCCTGTTTCCTCTCGCTAGACGTTTTAAAAAGTTTTGACAAAGGTCCAGAAGATAAATGCTCTAATCCTCTAGACAAGCCTTCTCCTGGGCCACCATCAAGACTCAGAATTCCAAATCGATGTAATAGAGCTTCGGCATAGCTCATTCCACCTCCTAGGCGTACGCCTGAAATACAAGCCATGATGCTTAAACTGTGGCACTCCATATCCTTTTCACTGAGGGGAATCACATGTGTTATGCTTATGTCCAGAAAAGGTGTCATAAGAGTGCTGCCACTATGCCCACCATGTCTGCTATTGACAATCCAAAAGACACGCCTCAGTGGGGTAGACCCATTACAGCTAACTAAGTGACCATTCGAGCTATTTTCATGTCCATCTTGTACGTCGGTATCTACACAATCTACCTCAATATTTTCCCAGTATATATTGGAGGATACTGCAATGGCGCCGCCAAGGGTTCTATGAGTTACTTTCATGGAAAGATCTTTGCCAAGAAACTGAACAAGTGGCATGTCCTGAGTACTAGTAAATGAAGACTCAAGAAACTTAAGTTGCAGATCCTTCAAAGCCAATTTTACAGCAGTATCACTAGGAACCTTCTCCAACAATCCATTACTCAAAGAAACAGTATTCTGGCGTTTGCTTTCTTTAACAACCGAAATCTTTTCGCTGACCTTACCAAAGTAAGAATAGAGGTCCAGAACATAAAATAACTGCTCCACTGAAGTATGCGAAATATATTGCTCACAAGCAACTCCTATTCTAACAATACCGCCAGGAGGAGGAATTGTTATCAGTGGCTTTCCATCTGCAGATATCATAGCAACTTCTATAGACACGTCTTTTCCTTCAACACAATTCCACAATCCCACATCTAGACCACGAGAGCTTTGAAGTTCAGTAGAGTTGGGAGATGTTTCTAAAGCCAAACTAAAATGTGAGACTCCTGCTGTCCATTTCTTTTGGCTGGCATCAATAGGCTGTCCCGGCCATAGACAGAAGCAAGCAGGATCCTTCTCCAGATTGAGTAGCCGAACTTTTAAGGTAGGTGACTCTGCAAAAGATAAGTTCTCAATATGAAGTCTTGCCCCAGCGAAGATCTTTTTGGCTGAAAGGTCTTCTTTGATTTCTGATTCTTCTAAGTTACTCATGTCTAATGGAACAGAAACTTCTAACTCCTTGAGGGTGAAAAGAAGAGAGTTAACAGAGTTATCGGGCAAAACATCACCAGGATTCACAACTATACCATCAGCCAGAAAAGAAGAAATCCTTAAACAAGCTTCTTCCTGAAGATGAACCTGAGAAAGAACATAAGAAAAAAATGGTGAAATTTTTGTTAAATGATTGATCTTCCTTGATATGCACAAACATACCATGAGTGGTTGGCACTGGATAACCGTCTTTGTGAAAAAGTGCGGGGGTTTTGGGGATGGCTTGACTTGAAGAGAATGTAAGGATATCAACGGTACATCCTGAACTAATTGCCACGGCCCACTATCCAATGGATATATGAGAGGGCAAAAATTCTTGGCTGCCCCAAATGTATAGAAGGAAAATAATCAGCATAAGAAAGTATCAACAACTAACAGCAATCACAAAAGAATAACTTTTGTAAGATACAGTTTAGATTATTAGTACCAAATTCGGGAACTGCAAGGTCTTCAGTGGTAGCTTTCATAGATGGTTGGACAAGAGCACAAGGAGAGCGCGAAAACGAATCCCTGAATTGTAACCATGGTGATTATGCAAGAACTTTAAAGAAACTTGTGAAGCACAAGAAAACTATACCAATAATACAGAAAAAGTAATAGGTCTCCTAACTAGCAAATGCATGTAAAACAAAGAAATGAAAAAGGGAAAAGAGCACTCCATAAGAATTGAAATTAGATGATTCTCCACAAATATATGGCATGCACTATCAAGTAAATTTTTGGATTCTTCATCTGTTACACAGTGATAACAAAAGATAATAGGATAAAGTCTCGAAAGCCATTAGAAACGAAAATTTTGAATCTGTAGAAGGGTCAGCCTGAACTAAGAAAAGCATAATGCATTGAAGATCAACATTATTTTCTCAAAGATCAGCCTAGTAAACTTGCGATGGAGAAAATTAATAATATGATGACATTGAGTGCCGATCAAAAAAAAAAAAAAAAAAAAAGACATTGAGCAGTTTGAACTTTAAAGAAGGCGAATCAAAAAATTTTGTCTGCAGTATAGCGATTTACCTTAAAAATAGCCCACCAATCAAAACCTTAGTCAAATAGTTAGCTGATTCTCCGTCCGAAACACAGGCCTGCAAGCATATATGCCTACCGATGTCACATTTCAGAGCTATATAACAAGATACATTCCATTAAGATATTCAGAGTATTGAAGTCCACCTAATCCTATAAGAGAATATAACTTTCTAGTGAACATAACATACTAACATCACCGCGAAGTGATAGTAGGACATTGAGAAGACCCAACTTAATTTCCAAACCCATTAAATGAAACAATCATGTGAACCTTTTCAATGAAAGAACAAATCTACTCTAGACCCCTAATTTCTTTATGGACCTCACTTTGCCAAGAATCCAATTTCGTTATAAATAATGTGTGTTTTCATGTTCCAACTCACACAAAATTCATACAAACTAGAATTCCTGAACTCAGAAAGTTTTTCAGAACTCAAAAAGTTTCATGGTGCATAATGTATATGCAGGAGACAAAATCATGCAAATTACTAGATAGAAAAAAAAATCAGTGATAACATACTCGAGAAAAGAGGAGTGATTGCATCAGTAGTTCCAGTTGGAATTCTGAAATGCCATGAAAAGTAGTAAAAGTTAAACCCGAGAAACAAGAGTAATGGTTCCATATGAAACTACACTAAGCTAGCAAGTGAGTCACATTCTGACCACAGCCAAGTGAAGGACTTTTTCAATTTAAGCATATCAGAAACTAACCAGCATCTTTAATGCAAAGAAATACATGGTCCACAAGAATGGAGACAAGAGAACGTCCTGCTGCTTCAGCAGACTGCCAGAAGCATACCATCAAAAAGTGAGAAAAATAATACATATAAAACTTTCCCATTTCAAAATGTAAAAATTTGAAACCTGCTGAGATTTTGGATCCACATCTCCTCGGTTTAGACATATATACATTCCAGTTAGAAAACGGAGAAGAGCGCGCAACCCTGTTTCAAAGAATAGTGGGTAGACTTAGTTATCCATATGCATCCACCTGCTATCAGAAAACTAGAGAATGTCTTCAAACCTGGTTCACTTAAGGCTGGACAAACAGCTTCTGGAATATGCAGCTGGACTTCAAGCCCAAGTGGACTGTTTAATGCAGTTCTCTGAACTGTGATCTGAACAACCAGGGCTAACAAATTACGCACTACAATATATAATGCTATCATGCAACCTACTATAACATCATATATACAAGTAAACACAAATCAAAACAAGTATTTACATATGCTTGGCCAGAAATTCCTTCCAAAAAGCGTTCTCCGCCAAAGAAAACTCGTTTTGCACCATCATCATCTCTGAGATTTCCATCTTCAGAGCGGGCTAAATTAGCCTCAGTGAACATATCAGGATGTGGCAGAAGATCAATCGATAAAGCTTCCCATTCAAGTTTCTGATAAGGAAAGTATATGCATCAAAAACAAAACATATTAATAATATTATCTTCAAAGCAGATTATCTGGAAGGAATTAAGTAGTCTGGGAAATATAGATATTTGGCATTATTTTTGCTAACATGGAATGCTCAATCTTGAGGCACCAACAATATAGTTTCAAGGACGACTATAAAAAGAGTATCACCAATACCTTAAACAAATAAATAAATCCAGTGTTAGTAGAGAAGTCCCTTGCTTCTTTCAGATTTACAACCTGTAAAGGAAATACATTCATAAATTGTACTTCTTCCGGGAAAGATGAAAAGGATTTTCTTACATCATGCTGGCAAAGCTCACCTTCCAACTCTCATTAGTGGTCTGTAAAACAAGGTTGCGTATAGTAATAGATGCCAGTGGAGCAGCCCTAGGTACAAAGTATAAGAGCTTAGACATACATAAGGAACTGAACAATCCATTGTGTTTCTATTCAAGTTGAGTTTAAAAGACATAAATTCTGCCTATTTTTCAAAGAAAATCAGGTTTATGTACTAAAGAACGCTTAAGTAATGAGATTCCAACACCCATGGACGTAAAGCTAAATCTCTAATTGCTAGATAATAGGTACAGTCAAAGAAACTTACCAGGCTGCCCCTCCATCACGGTGAGCACCACCACCGGTTTCAAGGAGAAGATTGACCACCTTAACTTGTAAAGTCATTCCATCTGCAATCTGATCAACATAATCAAAAGACAATTGCAAAAGTACCTCTATATTGGAAATGAATAGAACTATAAACCTGGAGAAAGACACCCTGGAAGTGAAATCACAGGCTCATATAAAATTAATTGACCAAGTAACGGAGATAACTCACCTTGTCTGCGAATCCATAACCGTTACTTTTTCCAGAGGCGGTAGGAGACTGAACACTAAACGCACGAAAAACAAATAGATTCAGTAAATGTTATGGGAAATTAAGCAAGCCTCAGTCAAGACTGGGTCGAAGCAAAAAAGATGAAGTAAGGATTCAAGGACCTGCTTGGACCTTTAGTCACATCAGCATCAGGGTTTTCTTCAAGAACAAGATCGAGTTTATCAACTTGCACAACGACAGGTTCGGTTTGTACATTACTGACATATGGAAGCTATATGAAGAGGCAAATGAGAAGAAAGATATTAGTGCTTATGGAAGGAAAACAAGATATATGACACTGGTTAACAAAAACCAGTTTAATAACAAGTCCATCAAATTCAAATTCAAAAGACATAATAATTACTTATCCGACTATCCACATAAACTGTCACAAATCTAAGCGATGTTCTTCCTTTTTAAGATCTAGTAAAAGGTGGAAGCTACAGATATGCACCAGGATTATAAAAATCTTAGTTCAACAAAAACATCACAAATAAATCTGAGGAAATTGCTATTCAATTCCAAGAAAATGAGATGAGTTCCTAAGTAAAAGAAGAGTCAAACACAAACCATGATTTCCAGTTTTCCAACTTTTGCGGTGGTGACACTGAGGGCTGGTGGCAAACCCATACTGGCATGTATAGCCTCGCCATTAATGTCTGCAAACAGATAAAAGAATCAGGTTTTAAGACGGGAGAAAACCCCACCGAAAATAGGGGAAACGAAAAAAAGGGACCTAAATTAGAAAGCTGAGCGGTGCGGCCTTGAAGCTTGAACTGATCTCTGGTGAATGATTTGAGCCAATACTTTAGAGTATACTCTAAGGCGCGTGCCAGTATTGACTCCATTTGCTGCCGATCCTCCTCTGATCCAACGCTTCTATCTAATCGAAGATTACGATTCCCAGATCCGAGAAGTTGGGTTCCGTAGAAAAGCAAAGACGTGGAATCGAGAATGTAGCTTTAGCTTACGTCTTGAGGACATTAGAGCTAAATTATTATGTGTGTAATCGAATAATTAAATAGAATGAATTTCACGAAAAGACTCTATTTTCACGGACACGTTGTAAATGTAAGGCTGGCACGAACATTATCACTTCGCACGTGTGAATTCTCTTCTTCGACACACATGGATTCGCTTATCAACAAGCTACCCTCAAAGATTTGGTTTCAAACATCGCTATTTTCCAACGTTATTCAACAGACTAATCATAAGACACATTGAACCAACAAACTAAATTGATCGTTTCTTATGCAATATGATAAAGAATTAAAGACAAGGTCCGAGCATGTTAGCAGTTTCTTAAACCATTTCTCTGCAATCTTTAATATTTCTTCACCCTGCAAAAAAAAATATATATATATATTAAACTCCAACAACTTTGTCTTGAGGACCAAGAGTGGAGCTTGAGCATTGGCTTCTGTTTACGATGCATCAAATGTATCATTTTATAGTTGACGTTTAGTCTAACAAACCTCAGTTTCTTAATGCATGCGTCTATCTAGAGCTAGAGCTAGAGCAAGACTCATATTTGACCTTGCCACAATACAAACTTAGGAACCAATTTTGCATCCTTTTTTGATGATTACAACAGAAACTTGGTACAACTTCATAACCCTGTCAGGGGAAATTTATGTTGACTCAGAGCCAAATTACACCTCCCCTTCTCCATCCATCACCCATGAGGCCATCATTATTGTAAACAAATTACATCTATATAACTTGTGTAAATAATAGTTCAACAATGACAACCACCATAGAATCCAAGGATAAAAGTTAAAGAACAAGTATATTGAAAGATGTTGACCAACTTATGATTGACAATTTTAATTTCACAAATTTGGCATTTTAGTCCATAGGCGAAGTCTTAATCAAAGATATTAAATACTGATTTGGGCTAATGGATAAGAGTTGCAAAATGGTTCGTGTGTTTAAATTAACAGCACAAAAATATTGCGTAAAAAGAATTCAGAATTTAAGATTTCGTTTAGATTCTACAACGTAGTCTAAAGAAATAAGAAAATAATCAACACCAAAAACAAAAAAACAAAAAAAAAAAACCTAATCTGAAAACCTGATCTACACATCAATAAGCTGCATAACCACAACAAACAACTGAATCTACTCGTCGTCACCAGAAGGTTTAGATCCAGCACCAGCCTTCTTGGGAAGAAGAAGATTGTGGATGTTTGGCATCACACCACCATTGGCAATAGTTACATCTCCAAGCAACTTGCTCAGTTCTTCGTCGTTTCTCACCGCCAATTGAATGTGACGTGGTACGATTCTAGTCTTCTTGTTATCCCTCGCTGCGTTTCCAGCCAACTCCAGAACCTACTCAGATCCGATTTCGAAAAACACAAACTGGCGAGATAAGAATACTGAAACGAGAGATCTAACTGTAAATCGAAAGGATTCAGAGTGAGCAGAGATAATTACCTCTGCGGCGAGGTATTCTAGAACTGCAGCCAAGTATACCGGAGCTCCGGCACCGACACGTTCGGCGTATTTGCCATTTTTGAGAAATCGGGCGATTCGGCCAACAGGAAACTGGAGACCAGCCTTGCTGCTCCTCGACGTGGACTTCTTAGCAACACCAGATCCAAGAGTTTTTCCACGACCAGCCATTTATGATTTTGTTGATAAAAATTCAAAGCGAAGAAGAGAGGGAAATTGTACGAAATGACACTGTTGATAAAACGCTCTAAAGGATCCTTTAAATAGTTAATAGAAACGCCTGAGTGATGCGTGGCCAATAGTAACTAATCACGCAGATCGGCTTGGCTGCCGTTAGATCAGATAAATATCAACGGTCACTTATCTCCAAGTCTCCTAAGGATACGCGTTTCACCTCGGATTGACCGAAATACCCTTTAGAGTCAATTTTTTTTTTTTTTGACATCAGCGATAAACCAAATTTAAGGATATTATTGAATTTAGGATTTTATTGTAATTTAATGTAATTGTATTTGTAAGTATTTTGATGGATTTTGTTGAATTTGATGTATAAGAGTGTATTTTAAAAGATTATTTTGTAATGTATTTTAGTTGATTTGTGTTTTGTAAAATCATCTAAAAATCAATGAAATAAATGTTTATAGTAATAGAAAATATCAAGACAAAAATTATTTAGAAAAATAATCCACATCTAAAAAAATATAAGAGGAATCTTAAAAATACCAAAAAAAATTAGGTATATTCCAAAAATTCCATAGATTCGCAAAATTTTCAAAAATACTAAAAAAAATCAAAAATACTAAAGTTTTAAAATTTATAATCTAAATCTTAAAATCCAAAATTAAAGTCTATCTCATACAAAACTATACCCTAAACTCTATTTAGTGAACTCATATCCAAAATTTTAAATTCTAAACCCACAAAGTTTACTTTTTATGTTTTTGGCAATTTTGGAACATTTGGAAGTGTTTGGTATTTGTGGAACTTTGAGAGTGTGTGGTATTTTTCATATTTGAACTTATTTTAATGGTATTTGAAAAATCCTCAAAATTATAATTTCGTGACTAATTGCATTAGGGGTGGGCATTTAAACCGAACAAACCGAATTTAGTTCGGTTAGTTTGGTACGGTATATTCGGTTACTTTGGTTAATTCAGTTCAATTCGTCACATTTTTATTTTAGTTCGGTTCTATTCGGCCAAAAAAAAATAACTGAAAAATCAAAAACGAAACAAATCGAACCAAATAACCGAATGCCCACCCATAAGTTGCATCATTCCACATATATCCACCCAATGTTTTTCTCCACACATTAGCATTTTCTCTTTCTTGTTCTTGTGTCTCTAAAAATTCTTCACTATATTCAAAATCATCTCTTGGATTATTGCTTGCTATGTTTCCATAATTATTCATCTGACCGACAATGCTTACGAAGAAAATTATGTAAGGCTATACAAGCCAATACTAATTCTCTTTGTGTCGTGAAAGAAAATGGAGAAGCAGACTTATATATCAAAAAGTGTGATTTGAAAACTCCAAATATCCTCTCAAATACGTTTCGTAATGAGGCATTACGATGATTAAATAATTCGTGAAGTTTTAGGATCACATCCTTAACGAATAAACTCTTGAAGATGATGTCTAGTACCTCGAGAAGAAGTCGAAATTTTGCGTATGTTTTGCAAATCCACATTAAGCTAAATAATTTTTTTCTAAAACAAATTCTAATACATGTAAATATTAGTATTCATTTATTATATGAAAAGTTAGCTTATGTTAACATACAAAATTACCATGAGGAACCTCCAATTTGTTAGTCCTCCTTGTTAATGCATCATATAATATTTTAATATTTTAGAATCATGAACTGAACTTTCTCTTCCACTAAGAACGTATATAAATTTTAGATTCAAATTGCAAATAACCAATCTATTTGCAATATTACTCCTTTTCATTATTATAGCTAGCATCATCACTCTTAGGTACCATTGAATCAAAAGAAATTAGCATAATAAAACAAACAAAAAGTCGTAAAAATCAAAATAATTAGAAAACAAAACATTATTTATGTTCCTTCAAATCCAACACGTCCGTTCTTTGATTGACATGTTAATGAACACATTTTTCATTCTTAATTTGTGAATTTCATTAAGTGTAACATAACGAGTATTTTCTTCTAAGTCATAAATTTCTTTGATAGCTTCCCAAATATTATTCTTTTTCTTTTTAGATCCCTCAAATCAACTTCTCTTTGTTGTTATTCTTCTCTTTGTTATATCAAGCTAACAACTTGAGTGCTTATTCCAATCATTTCATAAAAAGTCTTCTCCATACGAATATCATCTATATTTGAATTAGTAGAATCCCTAAGCTTTACACCTCTAGCTCTTAGAAGGTAACTTTTCAAATGAGCGCTCTACGCTTTCTGTTGGAGTTGAATCTCAAGATCTTAATGCTTGAGATCCTTTTACATATCCTATATTTCCAATAAAATTAGTATATAATTCGCATGATGCGTTATCTTCAACAACAAAAGTTTGAGCATCAGTATCATCTCCTAAACCAACAACATTTTTTCTCGTACCAATCCTTGGTCAAATATGAGTTGTAAGTCTTCATAGTCCTCAAATGTTTCTTCTTGCACAATTGATAGTAAGATTTTTATGTGTCAATTCATATGACGCTATCATGTCATTGTAGTATGAATAAGTGTCAATCCAAATGGGTGTGTTATTAACCACTCTATATGCAATTGGGTCTATTGATCCAAGCCAAACAAGAAAGTGGGTTGTTATCTAACAAGTCCTAAACGAACAAAGCATGTAGGAAGTAAGACATGAAGTAGGTACTAGCATGCATAAGTAAATACTAAAGGGTAAACAATAAGTAGAACAAAAGCAGGAAAGGGGATAATACTAAAATGCAATCAAAGGAAGCAGTTCCTGAATATGGGGGTAATTGACCAGTGATCCTTCCTGAACTATCTAGACACCTAACATACCTCAAACAATGAGTTAATCCCTAGACAACAGATTTATAAACAACCAAGTCCAATCTCTTGTTAAATGATTTCATCTTAAGCAATATCCATACATAACTCTCGTTAATGGAACACTACCTAGCAGGCATGAAGAACCAATCTGTTAAAACCAATAAACACCATAAACATCTAATCTCTTAGGCTAGGTACGCAAATCTCTAAAATCACTTGTTCAGACATTTCATCAGACACCTTTTGGGTGCGGAAATGTCTAATATTATATTTCAGTTGATCAGAAGGAAATAAGCATGAAGAAAGTGAAACAAAAAAGATTTATAGACAATCAACTTAGGCATCTAGGGAAAACAAATATTCAACACCAGTCTACCACATCCTTAGAAACTTGGGTAACTACTCACTACACATGGTGACTATGAAATCAGGAAAACCTTAAAACATCACTTCTAAACAAAACATTATGATCAAAAGTCAACTCTTAAAAACAGTAAGAACAACCAAACATGAAATCAGAAGATGATGATCAAAAGCTGGAAAATCAGAACTCATGAGAAGATGACTAAGAACAGTGAGAACATAAACCCAGAAAAATCATAGTGATCATAAACAACATGGACATGAATTATGAAAATGGTGATCAAGGGAAATAAGAAAAAAACCCAAAAATGATGATCAACTCTAGAAAATGAGATTAAAGGTATAAAACAGAAGATCAATATGCACCAGATAGTTCACAACATTAAACTAAACATGAAAATCAAGAAATCATAAACAAAACATGCATTCCATAAGAAAGCTGGGTTTGATCAACTAAGAACATCAAAGGAAAAACATAGAGGAAAAGCTTAAAAAATAAACCTAAGACAAAACCAAAAATGGCATAAAAGAAAGCTTAGTCCAAAAAGAGGCGTTTTTAGGGCTTATATAGTGGTTTAGGAAAACCCTAAAAATTCTAAAAGAAAAATGTTTAAAATACCTAATGATTCTTCTTAACCTGAAACTAGGTTGTCTTGGTTTGGGTCATCGAGTCGGAATGAAGACGGCTCGATGTAGTGATCGAGCCACTTGGTCGAGGTGGAGACGGCTCATGGTCGAGGCGTAGATATCGCTTGGCCCAAGGCGAAGAAGTGCAAGCTCGAGGTGAACGTCGAGGCGGTCGAAGGTCTTGCTCGAGGTGAGATGTGCCCAGGTCGAGGCGAAGAAGTGCAAGCTTAGCTCGAGGTTGAGGAGAAGAAGTGTGATCTTACCTCGAGGTTAAGGCGAAGCCGAGGCTGGCTCAGCTCGAGGTCGAGGCGTTGAAGAGATTTGATCGAGGTAGGCTGGCTGTTGGTCGAGGTAGCTCCTCGAGGCGAGATGTTGTTGCGATCAAGCCGAGAAGAGACTTGGTTAAGGCGGAGAAAGGTATGCTCGAGGCCGAGAGTTTAGTCGTGGTCACGTCGGGTTGCTCTTTGGTCAAGGCCGGAAGACATGACTTGATCGAGTTAGGATTTTTTCAGGGTTGGCTTGGTCTTTCCTTCTCCTTCTCCAAAATTGTCATATTGTTTTGAAAACTCCCTAAAAACCTGAAATACCTCCAAAATGCACATGTATGCGAATGCTAATGCGAAACTACCTAAAAACACAAATTTACTAAGAAAGTCCTATGAATGCAACATGTTGACATCTAAATGTACTTAAAATGATGGTAAATGACTTCTCAAACCCGCTAAAATGCAGAGACATCAACATTTTTCTATTTGGATGTGCCTATAAAATATATGTTTAATATATTGTTTGTTTTAGAAATAATACTTTCAATTTATTTATTTTTCTCTGAACCACAACAGACTTGCCTAGTAATCCAAACTCCATAAATATGAGAAATTACTCGTTATGCGAGTAGCCAGATTCGATCATTGGTCTGGTAACAAGGTGATATTTTTTGATGAAATTTTAAAATTATATATCAAAAAATAGAATTATGTACACATTGTT
>OVBE01005788.1:0-21051 GCA_900406425.1 Iberis pinnata
TCGTCCTTATTCGTTGGATCGACGGTAGATCCGTCCTTGTTCGTCAAGTCGACGATATATCCGTCCTGCGTTTTGTCAATTGATCTCGTGGTCATTGCTGGTTGTTTTTGTTTTTCCTGCAAAGGGAAATTACGAACTTCTTCTAGCAGTAGTCCCCACAGTCGGCGCCAACTGTTGAATCAAGACTTAATAATTATGTTTAGGTCTTAGATTATGTGGGTAAAAGCTTAGAAGAATTTCAGATATCTTTTAGGAGTAATTACATGAGTATTTATAGTGAAAATACAAGCTCAAAACCCTAATTACATCAATTAACCCTAATGGGCCACGAGCTGGACGGCGCAGCTCGCCAAGTCGGCCCATCTGGATCTGTCTTCCTGGGCCATTTTCTCCTCATCACGTCGGCGTCCAGCTGGGCCTTGAGTCGAAATGGGCTTTTAGGGTAGGTGCTACACCTGGTATCAACAATACCTTAATCACAAATGAATTTCAAACACACCTCTTACTCAAATTAGGTCACCAAAGAGTGACCAATCCTACAATTAATTCTTTAATCTTTTTACAATACCATTTAATCCTCCAACTTGCCACCAAAGAAGCTTCATCAATGAGGAAAATAAGAGAAACATTTTCTAATTAAATCTTTCAAGAAACTACTAATTATCCCTTTGTGTAATGCCACAAATCACTTCATCGTTAAATGCATTAAGTAGCATTAATTGCTACACTATACACACAACTCACGTTTTTAAGCAGATAATATTTTCAGATTAACACATATGCCATTATACTATCTTCTTATCACATATGTCACAAACTAAATTGATTATGGTATATTCGAAATTAACATAGTTGATTATGGTATATACAAAACAAAATCCCAAAATGTATTCGTCAAGAGTCCATTGATAAAAAGTCCATTGAAAAGGAGTTATGGAAATACGAATAATTTGAATTGAAAGAAAATTAAATTGTTGTGAATTTTTGCAAGGACCTACATTTTAGAAATTTAAATATGCCTATTTTCTAAAATCTGAATAATAAAAAACTGAATAAACCAAATTATAAAACCGAACCGGCCCACCCAAAACGGTGACAAATAGACACAATTACACAAGTAAGTGGGAAACAACCTTGGAACACAGCAACAAAAAGAATTTAATTAATCTTAACTTCTTAAGTCTTAACATCAAAACAATAAACAAACATCAATAAATTATTATCAAAAACAACACTTAAACACTAATCATAATCAAAAATTATAATTAATCATATCCCCCGACCACAAACTAAAACCGGCGACGCCTAAACTAAAATTAATATACAAATAAAAAAAGTCGCAGACTCACGATTGCAGATTAAACAAAAAAACATTAATAAACTCAAACGTGCATTCCATTAAAATTTCTCAAATTTAAATTCATATAAAACTTTCAAATCTTACTCTTAAATCACATGAACATTTCAAATTTTCAGAAAAAAAAAGAAAATTGAATTGTTTCTTCTTCTTCTTCAAAAATGGCAACACCACCGTTAACTCCAAGAATGCTAACTCCGACGACATTATCACCATTCGGAAGTCCACGATCAAAGAGATCAACAGCGACAGTACGACCAGAAATAACTCTAGAGCAACCATCTGGTAAAATGAACAAATCAACTGGATCAAAATCAACAAAGCTATTCCGTCGAGTACGTTCTGTATTCCGATCACTTCCGATAATGTCTCCGATGTGTAAATTCCCTGTAGGAGGAACACGTCTACACGAGAATCACGTTCACGGAGGGACACGTGTCACTGGGACGTTATTTGGATACCGGAAAACTCGAGTGAATTTAGCGGTTCAAGAGAATCCAAGATCTATGCCGATTTTGTTATTGGAATTAGCGATTCCGACAGGGAAATTATTACAAGATCTTGGTGTTGGTTTGGTTAGAATTGCACTTGAATGTGAGAAGAAACCAAGTGAGAAAACTAAAATTATTGATGAATCGATTTGGGCTTTGTATTGTAATGGTAAGAAATCAGGTTATGGTGTTAAGAGACAACCAACGGAAGAGGATTTGGTTGTGATGAAGATGCTTCATGCTGTTTCGATGGGTGCTGGTGTTTTACCGGTGAGTAGTGGAGGAGGAGCGGTGGTTGAAGGAGGAGGAGGAGGAGGAGGACAACAAGAAGGAGATTTGACATATATGAGAGCACATTTTGAGAGAGTGATTGGATCGAGAGATTCAGAGACTTATTACATGATGAATCCTGATGGTAACAGTGGACCTGAACTTAGTATCTTCTTTGTTCGTGTTTGAGAAAAACGATGTCGTTTTAGGGACAACCACACACACGTGCGTGAATGCACACGTACGTACGTCTTTTTATTTTTATTTTTATTTTTATTTGTTTTGGTAATTATTTTGAAATGATTTTAATTGGTGAATGTATATTATTCTTTTGTGGATTGTGAGGGTAATGTTTTGGAGAATCGCAAATTCTAGTAGATTGTTATGTAATTGTTGTTCTCTTTGGATTGCCGAATCAAAACATACTTTCTGAATTGTTTTTTTTTTTGTTTTACTTATTTTGGATAATCTGAATTAATTCGACTAACTTCACATATGTAGTTAACACTTGCATATCATGTTTATGTACGAAAAACAATATTCTAAAATTACGAATATAAATTGAACACGAGCTTATGTGAATTCACGCCATAAAATTTATGTTTTTATGTTTTTATTCGATCATTATTTCTGAACCAGAAAAAGATATTTCTGTACCAAAATTTTATAACCTAGTTTCCAAATTGGTTTTGGCTTAAAAATTCTAGTTTTCAATCTTTATATAGTTTATGAAATATATAACTATAAATGTAAATTGAGTATCATTCAACTAAAAGTTAACTTTTTGTTAATAATAATAAGTTTTTGCCGATTTACTTTACTTTTATTTTCTTTTTACTTTATTTTACTATTTTTAGTAGTGGTAATGGATCTACACTTCCCATAATAACCAATCACAACAACCATATCAATTAGAATCACACTATTTTCATCTTTTGGTATTTTTAATTACCTCTTACCAAATTATTATTTTTAATCACCTCTTACCAATTACCAATTACCAATTACCAATTACCAATTATTTCTTATATTTTTAAATTGTTTCCTCTTCTTTATCAAAATTTTTACTGCTAAATTTCTTTTATACAGATTTCCATTATAAACAAGATATATAAAAATGCATATTTATATTGATAGTATACACGCGCGCACACACATATAAATACATTCAATAACACTCATGAACTACAACACTTAAATGTAAATGTAAACGTAAAACATAATGCCAATCACAAAGATATTCATAAATCTAAAAATCAAGTAGACAAGTAATTACGAACGTGGATTTAATTATATTTTAGCGATACTTGAAAGTGAGACCAGTTCCACCTAACTTGTCTTCCACTAAGGCTAACAACCTCTCTACTTGTGATGTAGACAAATAGTTAACCCAATCACTTACTTCTCCTTTCCTAAACAAATGTCTATTCTCAAAGTTCTTGATAGATTTGCTTGACTTGTTCACCTCCAACTTCTTCATATTCTCAAAGCTACAAAGATCCGAAATCGCCTTCAAGACACCTTTTCTTTCTTCTTCTTCTGTGAAACTAACACCTAAGAAGCTTGCTAGCTTCTTTAAGTTACTCTCTATGTCCTCTTTAAGATCTTCATACTTCAAGAACAAAACTTTCTCTGGTCTCTTTAAGCTTTCTTTATAGTATCCCAACATGTGTTCCCAAAATGGTCCAAACCCAATCACTCCTTTGCAATACATGTCAAACCCATTTTCTAATGAGATTGGACTCACTGACTCTGACTTTATGTTGTTGGTGTAATGCCATGAAGAGATGAATGTGTCAAATGGGTTCCTACATAAATACACGACTTTGACTCCAGATTCTTCGATGGAATTCTTCAAAGAACCGAAAGGAATATGTGTTGCGAATGTCCTAGGACTGTCTAGAACGGAGAGGTCAGGTTCCTCTCCGTTCGCATAAAGCTTGTACTCAAAGAAAGGTACAAGGTCATGAGGGTTGGAAGAGAGGAGTGGGTGGTCGGTAGTTGAAGAAACCGGATCGAACCGATTTCGGTTAAGAATAGTAAAAATTAAAGCTTTTAACCAAGTTGTACCGGATTTAGGTATAGTTGCTAAAACGACATCGTTTTGTAATGGCTTGAAATGTTTTTGAAAAGACATGATAGCTTGAATCTCTTTAGATTGACACCAAAAACCTTGGAATAGGTAAAGGTAACGAGTTCTCCATCCATTTACCTTTGGAAGAGAATCTAACACATTTTGAAACTCTTCTTCTTCGCCTCCTTCTTGGTGTTTCGAATCTTGGCTTTTGTCTTCCTTATGGAGCTCGAGCTTGTGACAAACATTGAAATTATGTGGGATAGCCATAGTTTGAATGGTCTTGATGCTTGAAGTTGCCATTGCTTTTCTCGTATATATACTGAGAATAAAATGTGTTTTTGTTTGTATGAATCTTTGTGTTTTGTTTGATATGTGTTGTTAAGGAAGTTGGCTGTTTATATAATAATGCAAAAATGCATGGAATGTGTTATGTGTAAGTGAATAGAACAGCCTCGGTTGTTATCGAGCACGTGGGCATTAAGCGACGTGTGAGAATGTTAGTTTGGCCCACTAGCACAAAAACTTTTACAAATTTTAATAAACATCCTAAAATGATGAATTTTCCAAATAATTAAGTTAGTGAAAATTTTTAAAGGAATTGAGACTAGTACGGTTAATATTGACAATGAAGTTGAAAAAAAAAAAAAATAATACATTCAAAAGTAGTTATGTATAAAGTTTTGATTATAATTAGTATATCTAAAAATTTTTAGGACGAGGTTGAAACCAAATTATATAATTTTTTTTTTTAAAAATAGATTCTTTCCAATGTAAATCGAACTCGTGATCTTTTAAATCTTTACATTTTCAAGATCTAAGAACTTAACTACTAGTTCAACTCACTGTTAGTTATGACTTATGAACATAATTTTTACCGGTAAAACATTAAAGTGTAAAAAATAAACTTTTTTCAATACGAATAGTCTTTGCAAAAAAAAATAATTTATTTGTTCCAGTGACGAACTCAGAAAGTTTCTTACATAATTCAAAATATAACATTAACTAAAAATGTAAATTTGAAAAAAAAACATTATTAAAATAAGCAAAATTATCTTACAAAAATAAACAAAATTTTTTTTATATACAATATTACTTTTACTATAGTTTCATTTATAACGAAACTATCATGTTTAAGTTTTTGAAATAAGAATATCATATAGTAATATAAAAACATAACCCAAAAATAAACTAATGAATCTCAAAATATCGTTTAAAAGTTTTAAAAGTAAGAATATCATACAGTTTTATACTCCAACAATTACGACTAAAATGTTTTTCATATATAGCACAAAACTAAACATAAATTTTAACTCTCAAAAATAAACATTATATACAAATTTAAAACTCTAAACATAAAAAGTTTTTAAATCTAGAATACTAAACTCGATTTATTTTCAAAATTAAATGCAATTATTATATATGAAACTATTTGTTTAGAGGTTCAACATTATTCTTAACTCAAGTGCAAAATAATTTAACCAAATCGATCAATAAACAACCACAAAATTATAAAAATAGGTAAGTAATAAACTTTCAAAATCTTAATAATTTTAATTTATAAAGGTTTTGTTTGCTACTTTGTCGTCATTTAATTCTCGTTTGGTTTTGATCCTAAAATTGTCGGCAGACAAAACTTAATATTTTTACTTAAAAACGGCCAACCGAATAGCAAGACAATCATTTTCTACAAAGTGGATAAAAACAACTTTCTATAGATAAATTTTTCATATTACTTGAACTTCAAGCTTTAATGAAAATTAAATAATATATATAGTTAATTAAGATGTCTATATACAATTTTCTTTTCTTTTATTGACAAAGAAGTATAAATTTCTCTCTTAAAGTTGTAGTAGACAAGTTAGTTGAACCTTGGAACCTCTTGAGATTCTCACACCAAATCCACTTCTAGCATTCAGAGAAAAAAACATGTAGATATAAAGGATGGGCTAAATATCTTTGTAGTAAATTACCATTTAAACCTATACTATGTGAAGAAGTTATGTTGTCTTCTTATTATATCAAAACTCGAAGATGATCATTCGTTATTCAAATACAGATTTATAAGAATTAAGATATTAGATCAGTTTATTGTGACCGAAATAAAATGACAAAAAACTTATAATATGTGTCATAACGGTGGAAGTGGCATTAGAGCACCTCTATTCATGGTTCTTAAGAGGTTCTTAAGAATAAAATATAATAAATATTAAGAAATTTGGAGAGAGAAAGTTCTAAATGGAGATGTTTGAAAATTGGCTTTTAAAGATTTTTGACATGTGGACCATTTTCATTGGTTCAAATATATTTTTTATTAAAAAATAAGCAAAAAATAAAATTAGATTACAAATGATATTATTTTTAATGGATAGAAACTTTTATAGAGTTTTAAACTAATGGAAATGGTCTTAGATCTGTTCGAAAAAAACGGAGAAAATGTCTGATTTCATATTGGAACCCACTTGAAACAAAATTAATTTACATACTTTAATCTCTATTTTACGAAGACGTAAAAGAATTCAATAATAGTGATGGAAGAATCTGATGAGTTAAAAAATGAGTATAATAATGAGTTTTGAGGGCCTACAAAATAAGTTTAGTTTGAATTGTTTTAGTTATTAGTGTATAAACATCATCACTTTAAGATGTCGATCAAATTTATCAAATTTGGACAAAGATGACGGACTACAAATATATATATGGCTACACGACATAATAATATATTGCCCATCTACATTTTTGTTCTTTACAACAAATGGAAGCATTATCAACAAGACAACAATGTATATATTATATTATATTATATTATTTCAAAGATTTTCTGTAAACAGTTCTTTACAACGATTTAGGCACTTGATTTCTAATTATCCTTTCAACTTGAGATTTGTATGTTTGTGTGTTATCGACATAGGAAAGTTCTTTACGGCAAGAAACAGAAAATTATTTTTCTTTTCTTTTTTAATTGAAATTTCTCATTTTCACTTTGTTAGATTTCGATGATAATTTTTTGAGACCGTATTTTCTTTTTCAACCTAGGTACAACGGATCGTCCAGTTGGCCTTACAACATAGATTTATATTTTTTGTAAAATTTGAGAATCGAACTCTTGACCTTTAATTCGAGGTGTTAGGTGCGAGCCAATAGGTTATGAACACCCACCATTTTAAAAACCGTATAAATTGTAATCATTTAGTCCATAATTTTTTGAAAAATTAAATTTGGGATACAAAAGAACGAGTCTAGTTATACCATTTTCATCTCTACTTTATGAGCATACATTCATACCATTTCCTGACTGAAACACTATCAAAATTTTCAAACAGTACCATACATTATGACTATGAGCTCATAATCATACAAGTAAACCTAATTTGAAGTTTAATCAAATTAACGAGTCTTGGTCTAATTGTGAAGTTGTAAGATCCACCAAAATGGTTTCTTTTTTCTTCCATCTTTAAATCCCCTAAGTTCAAAGAGGAAGAGGATCTAGGAAAGTGGAACGTCTTAGTACATTTAACCTATAAAACAAAAGAGGGTTCACACCCATTTGGGATTAATCTTATTTGCTTAGTTTTTTTTTGTCGTAATTACAGAGTATTATTAATATTTTTTAAACTCCATCTATGAAGATTGAACCTAGTAAACCTAAGAGCTAAATCCAATTTCTATGATCATTATCACTAGATTAAAGTGGATTGATATCTTATTTAATTTTCTCACTTAACTAGATCTCTATATAAAATCTGTAGGGACTTTAGAACCGAATTGAATTAAAACTGAGTTTAAAAACGTTTAACAATCTTAAAGCAAACAGAATCGAGTCGAAACTCTTTTTTTAATTCTAAATATTGCTCGTAGTAAGACAGTTTTCCGCAATTTCAGAATCCCAAAATACAACGGTAATTTGTCTTTGTTAAGCTTTACTCATAACAAAACCTATCAACCTTAGTATTCTGCGAGTACTCTCGAGACGTTTGAAGCGGAGTATCTATTGGACCTGTTTGGTTTTATGTGTTTTTATTTTCCTCTTTAGTTAATATCGAAAACCGTGTTTTCTTATAATGATTTGAGAAGTGGATGATAAAAATAAATGGAGGGGGCCTCTATTTATAGGATATGAAGAGACATCATGTGAAATGATGTGAGCT
This sequence comes from Iberis pinnata, assembly GCA_900406425.1. NCBI lineage: Eukaryota > Viridiplantae > Streptophyta > Magnoliopsida > Brassicales > Brassicaceae > Iberis > Iberis pinnata. The sequence goes on from OVBE01005788.1 coordinate 8,341, forward strand.
TTGGCCAATGCACCTTTTCACATGAAAGAATGTGACTTTTGGTGAAAAGACACACCCCTTCGTTGCATTTTTTCAATTGGTGCCCATTCGGCCAACGGTTGCAACTGTTCGCTTGGTGACCTTTCACCTTTAAGCTACTTCACTCCTTAGTTCACTAAGCTTGAGTGTTAGTTGACCAGTCCACCCAGTTAAATTATTACTCATTCAACTCATTGAGCTTGGTTGAGCTGCCTTTTACTCACCTGGCTGAGCTAACTAGTCTTTCCAACTAGTTCAGCTCACTTAGCTGTCTTATTTCTCATTCAAATAACTCTATTTTTTTAACATTTAAATATTCAAAGTTATTGTCCAAACTACAACATTTTCAATGCGATCATAATCCGATAATTTCGGGCAACGAATTTGCCAGAAACTCACCAGAAAAGTGATGATCTTTAACTTTCATTTCCTTCTCTCTCCTAGAATCGGCCTTATTCACACTCATTTAGGTGATATGCCCTTAACTTTTGGAAAATTATCCTGTAATACTCATCTCAGAAAGTTATGAAATCATTAAAAGTTTCATGCTTAACCGTAGCACTAATAGGATTACACTGTTTCATCATCAAACTTATCAAAGTTAGGAACTAGGAAGAGAAACTAGTCTCACAGTGTTTGGGCATATTTAGTTTGAAGTTGTTGTCCCCTTGAACCTATTTCTTGGGATTTCCAGTCAGTTAGGTAGGGTTGCCATCAAACTCCATCTTTGTTCAAAGGCTTTTAAACTCATTCCTCTTGATAATTTTTCTACTTGATTTCTTGCCAAACCTTTAGTGAACAAGTCAGCTAGGTTGTCGGCAGATTTGATAAAAGTTATTGTTAGTACTCCTGTTGAGATCAAGTTTATAATGGTCTTATGTCGTTGTTTTATATGACGATATTTTGCATTATACAACGTACTTTGTGCCCGAGAGATAGCCGATTGACTATCACGATGTATATGTAATGCATGCACTGGTTTTTTCACATGGAAATATCTTCCACAAAATTATGAAGCCACTATGCTTCCTTAGCAGTAACCTTTGCAAGGCACCCCCACACTTTAAGGTATGTGTACGATGGTAAGCAAGGCTTACCCCCATATTGACTGGGTAACCCTGATTCCTGTAACATTGCATTCATCATTTATTAAAGAATGCGATTTCAAACTCGCACCTCTTCGAGCCCGTATTCGAATCACACCTCTTCGACCCCGTATGTGACTCGCACCTCTTTGATCCCGCATACGACTCACACTTCTTCGACCCTGTATACGACTCACACCTCTTTGACCTCGTACTTAGTTCGTAACCTTTCAGACTCGTACTTGGTTTGCACCCTCTCGGACATGTCCTTGGTTCGCACCCTTTCAGACACGTGCTTGGTTCACACCCTTTCGGACTCGTTCTTGGTTTGCACTCTTTTGGACCTGTCCTTGGTTTGAACCCTTTCGGACACGTCCTTGGTTCTCACCCTTTCGGACTCGTCCTTGGTTCACACCCTTTCAGACCCGTCCTTGGTTCGCACTTTTTTGGACTCGTCCTAAGTTTGCACTCTTTCATATTTTGTACCCTTTCGGATTCGTCCTTAGTTCATACCTTTTCGGTCTCGTCCTTGGTTTGCACCCTTTCAGATCTGTTCATAGTTTGCACCCTTTCGAATCGTCCTTGGTTTACACCTTTTCGGAACCATCCTTGGTTCACACCTTTTCGGAACTGTCCTAAGTTTTCACCCTTTTGGACACATGCTTGGTTTGCACCATTTCAAACCCATCATTTGTTCGCACCCTTTCAAACTCGTCCTTGGTTCGTACCCTTTTGGACCCGTCCTTGGTTCGTACCTTTTCGGACATGTCCTAGGTTCGCACCCTTTCGAACCTGTTCTAGGTTCGCACCATTTCGGACTCGTTCTTGGTTTGCACCTTTTCGGACACGCCCTAGGTTCATACCTTTTCGGACAAGACTTTGGTTTGCACCCTTTCAAAACCGAAGTCTGGGCTGTATTAGCAGACCGATCAATTTTTCCATCAGTATGGACATTATCAGTATTCTCGGTTGTTATGGATAAAACAGAAACCAGAAATTATCATAAAATTATCGCGAAAACGTTTTAACGAATCGCGAACCTGTAAAATACGTTTTAGAAATCGTTAAATCCGAATCCGATTTAAAGCGGTAGCTAAAAAGCGGATTTTTTAGAATTAATATTGTAGGGACCTTAAAACCCAATTGAGTTAAAACCGAGTTTAAAAACGTTTAATAATCTTAAAGTAAACGGAGTCGAGTCGAAACTCTTTCCTTAATTCTAAAAATTGCTCATAGTAAGACGGTTTACTGCAATTTCATAATCCCAGGATACAACCGTTATTCATCTTTGTTAAGCTTCAATCTTAACAAAGCCTATCGACCTTAGTATTCTGCGAATACTCTCGAGATGTTGGAAGCGGAGTATTTATTGGAACTGTTTGTTTTTATCAGTTTTTATTTTCCTCTTTAGTCAATATCGGAAACCGTGTTTTCTGATAATAATTTGAGAAGTGGATGAGTAAAATGAATAGGGAGGCCTCTATTTATAGGATACGAAGATACATCATGTGAAAGGATGTGAGCTTTGGTCAAGGCATCTTTTCACATGAAAGAGTGTGATATTTGGTGAAGAGACACACCCCTTCGTTGCACCTTTTTGTTTGGTGCCCATTCGGCCAACGATGCAACTGTTCGCTTGGTGACCTTTCACCTTTAAGCTACTTCATTTCTTAGTTCACTAAGCTTGAGTGTTAGCCGACAAGTCCATCCAGCTAGGTTAGTACTCATTCAACTCATTGAGCTTGGTTGAGCTGCCTTTTAGTCACCTTGCTGAGCTAGTTAGTCTTTCTAGCTATTTCAGCTCACTTAACTGTCTTATTTCTCATTCAAATTAACTCCAACTTTAACATTTTAAATATTCAAAGTTATAGTCCAAACTATAGTCTTTGCAATGTAATCATAATGTGATAACTTCATGCAACGATCTTGTCGGAAAACTCACCGGAAAACTGATGAATATCACTTTCTTTAAAATTGAGTTCCAACAAAATCTTCTAACGAAGTTTAAATTATTGGATCAATCTATTATGATTCAAAGATTACATTAAAATTGTTCTCTTTTTGATTCCTTGTTTCAAAAGTTAATATTTGTTCTAAAATTATATTGTAATTAATTAGTTAATCAGTTAACTTTGGCACTTACTGCTTCAGAACATTTTTTTCTAGATTTTATTAGGTTTTTTATTCTTAAATTTTTTCTGGTTGTAATATAGAACTTTATAATCAAAATAAAATAAAATCTCATCTAGAGCTGAATAAAAGATACACAATATTAGGATAAGAACGACATTAAAATTTTAGAAATTTATGCACGTGCAGTGGAAACAGAAGAAGAAGAAGATAATAAATTGATTTGTCTTTCTTGATTCTGATTCACTTGTGAAGAAGTTTGTTTGGATACGAATACTGATCTTTATCTTTGTGTGTTCGTTTTTCTTTTTCGATCTTATCTAATTTGTAAGTATATTTTTGGTAGAGAAATCTTTATTTTTGGAAGTTGAAGATTCTTGAAGACGGATATATAAGAATCTCTTGAAGCACACTCTTAGAGTCTTAGTCTTTGATTTATGGAATAAACATACCCACGTTGATACCACGTGAACTTCCACAAACATCACGCAAGCAGTGTTTATATATATATATATATATTTTACGCTATTAAAGTAGGGAAAAAAAGGAGTAAAGATCGTTGCTAACAAAACTATAGGGGCATGTTGGTTTTCTTAACTGGATGCAGTATCCAGCTACAAATACATGATGATATTCGTTTAATTGTAATTGTGTACCTTAGTTGGATACTGCATCTGGATGCAAATCGAGAATGCATCCAAAATAATTGGATATTTTGGATGAATTTGTAAGTAAGATTGGGATGAATCTAAACTCATCCAAAAATTTTAAATGTATAAAATACCATTGTTTAGGCCAAAATGTTAAAACACGTTTTTCGTTAAAAACGCTTAAACGCATTTTCATGCAAAAAACGTGGAAACATGTTTTTTCTCTAAAAGCGCGAAAATGCATTTTCTCGCTAAAAACGAAAAAACGCATTTTCCCTTCAAAAACACGAAAACACATTTTCCCACAAAAAACGCGAAAATACGTTTTCTCGCCAAAAGTGCGGAAACGCATTTTCCGGCCAAAAATGCAAAACGTATTTTCCCACCAAAAAAGCAAAAACTAATTTTCTCGCCAAAATGCGGAAACACGTTTTCTCGCCAGAAACGCTGAAACCAATATTCTCTCCAAACGCATTTTTCCGCCAAAAACGCAAAAACGTATTTTTCCACCAAAAACGCGAAAACGCATTTGTCCGCCAAAAACGCGAAAACGCATTTTCCCGTCGAAAACACGTTTTCTCGACAAAAGTGTGGAAACACGTTTTCCCGCCAAAAACGCGAAAACAAGTTTTCCAGCCAAAAACGCGTTTTTCCGCCAAAAACGCGAAAACGCATTTTTCCGCTAAAAGTGCATAAACGCGTTTTCCCTTCATTTTTCACATTTTTCCGCCAAAATCCCGAAAACGCATTTTCCTGCCATAGATGCGGAAACACGTTTTGTCGCCAAAAACACGGAAACTTGTTTTCTCGTTAAAAACGTGTTTTCCCGTGAAAAACACGTTTTCTCGTCAAAACGCGGGAACTCATTTTTCCGTCAAAAATGAGAAAACTTATTTTCCCACCAAAACGTGAAAACCCGTTTTCCCTCCAAAAACGCAAAAACTCATTTCCTCGTTAAAAATGTGTATTCGAAAAATAACATGGAAACGCGTTTTTTCGCGCCAAAAATGTGGAATCGCCTTTTCTCACAAAAAATCATTAATTTAGTATATAAACGTATCTAGATACTAATTTAAATGCACAAACAAACATAATTGTATCTAGATGCAGTATCAAGATACAAAGTCGAAAACAGAAACGAACATCATCTGGATACTGCATCTGAAAAACGTATCTGGATAAGATATCTAGATATAGTATCCAGATAAGGAAACGAACATGGCCTAGGTAAGAAAAATACATACGCATTGCTAACAAAAACGAAAAGGTAAACAAAAAATCACCAAAATTAAAGTGGTAATTTTAAAGGATTATGGTAGAATTAGATTTCTCTCCTAGGTTCAAATATCGAGGAAAGCCTAAGTTTGGCTTTCGGGGTCGACGACATTGATATTACTCGGTTTTAATGTATAATAATAGGTATTTATGTCAGCTATTCAGTATTATTTTGAGTGGTTTTTCTGTTGCAAATTTAGTATATGTTCAGGATACTAAGTGTTCGGATCGTTTTGGAGCAAATGATGCATTTCAGAGCAAATAAGAAGAATTCGCCTAAGTTGCAGAACGAAGAGATCGATCGAGCACCTAAGTAATTGATTGAGCACATAAGCTAAAGAAGTGCACGATCGGATGTCCCACTACCCGATCATGCATTTGATCCTGAAATTTTTTGGAATAAGAGATCGATCGTGCACTTTGCATATCGATCAAGCATATTATGAAAGAGATCGATCAATCCCTTTGCGCGAGAAGAATTAGAAGATTTCCAAATTTTGCGTTCAAGTTCTCAAGCCTATCATTTTTTTATATTTTTAATTATTTACTTTTTACACTATAAAGGTCTTATGGCTTACGTTTTATTAGACACTTTTTTTACAACTTTTGAGCTTTTACTGAGGGAGAAGAGATTCATAAACCTTGTATTTAGAGAAGAATTTTTGAACCCTTTTTAATATATCTATACTTATGTATGATGTGTTCTTCTTTGATATTGTTTTGTTCTTGCTTTATAATGTCTGAATAGTTAACTAGTAAGGTTTTAGGTGGGAAATAAGGTTTGATTGTTAGGGTTATTCATAAAGGGATTGAATTTGTTAGGTTCTTAGTCTATATTTGAACTTAATGCATGAATTAGCTTGATCATCTAGTTTTTGATATTACGTTGATAAATACAAAGGGATTTGATTTAGAAACATGACCTAATCTAGATGAGTAAATGCTTTTTCTTGCAGGAGTATTGTCTTAGGGGTTTATGAACTTATCAAATCTGAACTGTAATGCATATTTGAACTATCTAAATACGGAAAGATTTTGTCTTTAGTAATTTGAATATAGGGATTAATACTTCAGGAAGAGATTAATCTAGTTTCTGTCTTTGAGTTGAGAACTATTTCAAACAAAAATTCTTGCATGATAACCTGACTTTTAAATCTGACTACATGTGGATTGCCTATTACCTTACGTCTTTAGTTTATTGTTTACAACTGTTTTATTTAATTACTATTTTGATTTGACACAAACAATATAAGTATTCCATCTTAGCTTGATTTGAGATTAAACTAAAATGTGTGATGTCTGGTCTCTGTGGATTCGACCATTTACTATGCTATAGTGATCTGTTCTATGCAGTCTTAGTTTTGGGATTAAATTCTAAATCTATCAGACATCAGGTGTTGTTGGTTATGGCGAATATTACCAACATCATCCTACTTTTATCTTTTCTAATCTATTTTCTAGTAGATTATGGTTGATTAGTCTCTTTTTCGATTGTTTTTACTCGTTTAACAGGCGGACGTGGTAGTTGCTTCCGGACAAAGATACAAGGCGAACAACTGTGTTCTCCCAAGACTCACTATATTCTAGTTATGGCTCTCTTTTCGCAATCGTTCTTCTTCTTTCTCTCGGGTTCACCTACCAAAGACAGCGCCATTGCTGACTTTTTTTTTATCACCATGGACTTTGGTGTTGAGGGTTTTTCCGCTGGATATGGTCTTCATGCCTAGTCTGATAGTTTTTCCTCCAGGTGAGTTTCATCAAGTCGCACCAGATCTGTTGGACGTCATTAATTCCCTTTGTATTAGATCAGTTATTTACAAGAATCAAGATTAAATTGCCTCGAACTCTCTGTAGGTCTCAAGCGTTGGCCAACGCTTGTTACCCCCAAGACCTGCCTCTTTATGTCGTATCTCTCTATCCTTGATGGTGGGACAGACCACTACGGTGTTTGAGTTGACTATTGTTTGGTTTCTCTCTGGTTACAGTAATCCAATATTTCACAAGGTATATGTTTCTCAGGTTTATCTCGATGGAGCTCTTGCACCCTCTTATATCGTGTCCTACGGTTTGCCGAGATCCAATATTTTTGCCCGCATAGATTATAATTTATGGACCCTTAAAATCTTTAACTTCGTCTGTCATTTTAGCTCAAAACCTATGTTGAATAGTTGTGGTCGAGGATTTTGGTATCAAGTCTGGAGCTTCATGGATTTGGTTGTGGGTGAAGTGGATAGCGATAAAGTAATCTTGGTTCCCATGCTGGGTTATTGCGATTGTTTTACATGTTCTTAGATTCTGGATTTGAGTTTCCAAGCTTTAAATTCAATAATCATTCATTGTTATATTCATTGATCATAAGTGGTGATAAAAATATGGTGGCAGATAAAAAAATAATGATGTCCGCTATGTCAGTCTTTTAGATGTCTTACGTTATGAGATTATCTAGTCAAGTCCAATAGAGATCTATTTCATCATCCTTCTTTACCGAGGAGAGAACTTTTTCACCACTTTTAATTTCTCGCTATAAGGGGTGAATTTTATCCCTTTTATAGGTTGACAAACATTTATAATTTTCTAACCGTGTTGTTATCTTGGGGAGCGGTTTCAAACCTGAAGATACATTTGTAATCGCACTTGCGATCTCTAAAAGTATGAATTATTTTCAACGTCATTTGATCATATGAATTTTATCCATCTCTCCGAATCTGGCTCGGATATACTCTTGAAGAATCAAGAACTCTAGGCAAGTCAATCTTTAATTTGAGTCTTCTAAAGTTTTTAGATTTGCGTTATCACTCTATTACTTTTAGCTTTTGCAATTGTATCTAAGTTCGTTGATTTTTTTTGTTTGCTTCGATTCTAATACTCGTATATAACTATTCTAATTAATGAATCAATTGTTTGACAAAAAACAACAAATCATCTAGGTTGCAAAGTTCCAACTCTGATTTTTTCTACACTTCCATTTTTTTTAATTATTATTGTTAATTTTGATATTTGAACTAACAGTTTAATAGTTCTTTTTTTAACCAAACGTAATAATTTTAACTCGTTTTGACACCTCTAATTATGAATAGAAAGTATAAAATTTCCAAAGTTCTTAGTACAATAAGTTACAAAGTTAAAAAATATATCGACATGCCGTCAAAGGCACAACTTCGGTATTGAATAGCATTGATGCGGTGGAGCCTACGTTGCTTTCTTTGTGGTATTCTTTTTGGATTCCATAAATCGACAAACATAGACAACAATCGAGTGACTTACGGCTTGCTTTTTATAGATATGTCTACATACCACTCTAAATCAAATCTTTGTCTATATAGATACGTGAAGTGATTTTCTCTCACGTTTTTATTGAGTAAAGATTGATAAGTCAAAAAACTAACTAATATTGTTATTTGAATTCATTTTTTAGGAGATTGTTAGCTAATTACTATTTTTAAGAAAATTTGAATAGTTTCAAGCCGAAACTCGTACAAACCGAGTTAGAATGTTTCAAAGATGCAGAACCTTTAGAGAGTCTGAGGATTCGAGGCCAAAAGTCACTTGATTTTAATACTTTGTAAATAAGACACCTCAAAGGTGTGTATTATAGTTAGGTTTGGCAAAATATCTGAAACCAAACCGGAATCAAACGAAATATGGAGGTGACAAACCGAACTTGAGCCAATATTAATACTCAAACGTATGTAGGTTTTATATTTTAAGAACAGAAATTGAGCTGATACAAAACATAAATACAAAATAGTTGAGTTAGAAGCTCACAATTTTAATATGATGTTAGAATTTGTTCTAATCTACGGTGAAGGGACATATTATGAAGGTTAATTTTGTATATTAGGTATTTTTTGTTCTTTAATTTGGAAAATAGGTACTTTTGTTTTTAATTTGTAAAATAGGTACTACTGTTTTTTTATTTGAAAAATAAGTATTTTTGTTCATTCATATGTACCATTCATCGTTCACAAAGACAATTCACCGTTCACATAGATCATTCATCATTCACACAGACAAGTCATCATTCACAAGAACAGTTCATATTCATCATTCACAGACAATTTATCATTCACGAAACAAAAAAGTACATAAATACAAAGACTTTTATAAAGTACATTTTTACCAAATTATAAAACTTTTAAGTATCCTATTACCCAATTTTCTCTATTATGAATAATATATCCGACATTATAACTCAAATGAAAAAACACTAATATATACTCCCTTCGTTTCATATTAAGGATGTTTTGAGATTTTTTTACCAAACAAACTATATTTATGATAAACACCTCACGATTGGGTATCCATGAGGGAAATGAAGATCCTATAAAAGTATGATTAGCAAGACTGGTTCTCATTGATCGGTCGAGGTTGTCCACCTTCTTATTACAAAATCTAGGTATAAAGAAAATAGAAAATGAAGGAAGAGAAGCTAGAAGATCTCGAAGGGAGAAGAGCCAAATGGAGAAGACTAGCCATTGATCTGGTGACTGAACCATGGAGACGAGTTCTGCGCTGTCTGAATGAAACTCGGTACACATCAGTCCGTGTGAGATAGAGCTCTCCACTGCCCACATCAATGCTTCCTATTCTGGTTGGAAGGATGAACTGCTCCTACGAGTGCATTTTGCCCCAAGCAATTTGGTGGTTGAGTCTCAAGAAATACAAATCCATCATAGGCCAGAGTTTTTAAGAACTTGTTTGTTTCATATAGATAATGTTTTCACATTTTTATGCAAAAGTTTAAAACTATAAACCATTAAAATTCTATAGAATGATTTTTGATTGGGTAAATTTGTTATAGTTAATGATTTTTTATGGAAAATAAATACATCAAATAATGTTTTTGTATTTTATTGATCAGCATGCAAAAATTTTAAACATCAAATAATATCAAACCGAAAAAGAAGAGTGAGAAATAATAATCAATCAACTAATTAGTAATTAATTTTAAATTTTATCCTAACTGTTGCGTCCAACCACTCCCTTTCACATGGTCCGAATGGTGACAACAAATTAAGCGGTGCGGGACAAAAAAATAAGCGGGACGGTACAATTAAGTGTGGTGCGGGAAAGAAAATTAGCGGTGCGAGACAACTACGGTTACAATAAAATTAGGTGCGGGATAATGATTGAATGGTGAATAAAAATTAGCGGTGCGAGATAATATTTATGTTTCAAAAATACTATACTCTCAATTATTCCAAAAGTATCATTAAAATTTTTTATTTTCCAATATATTACCACCAAATAATAAAAATAATTTTTTAAAATTTGGGTAGTTCGGTTCAACTTCTAAAATTTTGGTTTGGTCCGGATTCGGTTCCGGTTATTCGGATAATAGATTTTGATATCATTCGGATAATTTTGTTCTCTTTTTTATTTATATCATTGTGTACTATATAAGCCTAAGTGTATGAGTAATTCGATCCGATTTGGTAAAATTATTTGTATACTTGATTAAAAATATTATTTATTTTTGGTTAATTTTGGAAATTTCGGATAATTCGGGTTCACACTACAAGAAATATGCCTTTCCTTAGCGTTCGATAAACACTATCGTAGGATACCATAGCGGTTTATTAAACGCTCTGACAACGCCCATCATTAAAGGTCGGACACTTTAGATAGCGGATTTAATGTATGCTATAATTATCGAATTTACAATAGCGTTGTTCAAGATGCAATTGTTTATTTTTATAATAGCGGCATATATTTGTCATTAAAGGTTTTTAATAATAGCTTTAGTTTTTTTATATTCAATAGCGTTGGGTTTGTATTATAATTGGATTGCATCTATAGCAGTTTGTTTTACAAATATGGCAAATTATTTGTGTTATTAAAGGTTTTTAATAATAGCGTTGGGTTTGTATTATAATTGGATTGCATCTATAGCAGTTTGTTTTACAAAGATAGCAAATTGATTGTGTTATAATTGTGTTGTAATTACCCGACATTTAATATTATTATACAATTGAAAATTTTTTGCAATTATAATATATTTTTGATTTGTTTTTCAAATAAAAATTAAATAATTTTAATATATCCATAAAACATTTCCATGTTTACAAAAGAGTAGCATTTCCATAATGTAAGGAATCAACCAACGAAAACCATAAAACCTATCAAACATCACCAATAAACCTTCACAATCATTCCTAACATATATACTACAATCATCAGAATCTTCACTTTCTCCAGTATCTTGACATGCCTTTCATTGAGCCTTTTGGTGTATCACTGCGTATCAGCTATTCGACAGACCTACAAACACCAAAAATAAGCAAAGATCTTTAATAATACCACATAATATTCGCGTGCGTAAAATGTCTGAATTTGTACTTCCTTACATAGGCAAGTAAGCAGGCTTTGAGTCGCTCCCTGATTAAACTCTATGTCTGAAAGAACTTGGTGTGATGATTTTTTTGTGCAACAATCACAGTAAATTTAGAGTTCCAGAAATGTTAAAGAAATTAACCATTGAAAGCTCCAGAAAAAAATTCTTACCTGCATAATCTGATCCAAATCAATGTTAAGAACTTGATTGAACTGAGATTCACTCACACCATTCCTACATGCCATATTAACAATAATGAGTTAATAAATTGTATAATGCTAAAACGAAACAGATGAAGTAGTACTTTTGCTTTGGTACGATAAACGGGTGGGGGCTTAAGCCTGATAAACCAGCTTTTGCTACCAAATGCCATATGATCTCTGGATCAGATGGATCAAATTTCACATCTCGAGGCAATCCTGGCCAATCATCCACAACCTAAAAAATGAAAATGTACAAAAACTTATTTTCACAACTACATCTAAATATAATCTTACAAAAATTAAACCACCATACATCGCTGATGTCAATGACGTGATGACAGTTTGATGCACTCTTAATCTTTGTCGCAATCCGGTTGCTATCTATCAGCCAGTATCGTCTGCATAAAGCAAGAAAAGCAACCATTGTTGAAGACAGTATTTCCATAAGTATAGACAACAATGAGTTAATAAATTGTATAATGCTAAAACGAAACGGAGGAAGTAGAACTTTTGATTTGGTACGATAAAGTATTACATGAAAATGATAATATGCTCTGGTTTTCTATTCCATGACCTTAAGTAGAAGTCAATCAAGAGCTCCCTGTAACAAATATAAAAATAAATTTGTAGCTATGGTAACGTCATATGATAACAAGAATGTGACTATACCACAAACTAAAAATACAGTACAATAGTCAAAGAAATTTACCTTAAAATACCTTCATCTTCCTTAGAGACGAGCTTGCAGAGATTATCAATCATTTCAACTTTGCGCGACTGTGTACGCACACATGCCTGAGCAAGTAAGCATGCTTTGATTACAATATGCTTGCTGTTGTTCTCTAAAGCGAAACTGAAATGAATACAGAAAAGGTAATAAAATGCTATGAAACCAACAAATTAAACATATTGAAACAAGGTAATTAAAAGAAACGTATTCACCTAACCTGGCTGATGGGATAGTTGGTAATTAAAATCTTGCATAATTTTTTCCTGATGAACTTATACTTCGTATC
>OVBE01005789.1:0-21048 GCA_900406425.1 Iberis pinnata
GGTTAAGTTACAAAATATGGAAAATCTTCAAATTTCTCGCAGGTATGATGGACCGATCAATCTGGGGTCAGACCGATCAGTCTGTCTTCTCCGGGCTCAGGTGGACTGATGGTCCAAGGGTAGACCGATCGGTATATATGTTCTGTTTTCTTCTGGAAGTTTGGACCGATCGGTCTGGCTTGTCTGTGGCTTCGTTTTTCTAGATTGATCAATCCAAGACTGAATTGACCTCTTCATTTTTTACTTAGCCAAATTCCATTCAAATGTGCTGAAAATCATTACTTTAAATCCAAATCGACTCGAACACTTTTAATACTGAAAATATACCAAAATTGCAAGAAAAAGGCTCAGATAACGCATAATAGCAAACATAGATTTCCACTAAAATGCAATAAAATCGAGTAATATCAATAGGAAGAGGAGTCCTTGAGGGTAGAGAAAACTTTACAGAACCATAGAGGGTTTCATCAAGTCCCATTAGAAATTGATGGAGCTTATCCTGCTCACGCTCACGAGCAATATCCTATGGATTATTAGCCTTATGATAATCAGTGAGGCTCTTCCAAATCTTGGTGAGTTTACCATAGTAGGCCTCGATAGCCACTCCCTGTTGATGACTTGCGAGATCAGCTTTGAGACGAGGTACCCATTGTCCATTCTTCACTGTGAAACGCTTCTGAAGCCGAGTCTAAAGAGTAGCATCACCATCACAATGTGAACTAGTAGAGCGAAAAATCTCCTCGATTGTTAGTTTGATCCAAGACACTACTAACACATTGTTAGCAGACCAACTCTCATAATTAAGAGATCTTCACATGGTTGTTGTATAGTACCATCCGCAAAGCCATATTTCTTTTTTGCCTTCAATGCAAGTCAAATTCTAGCTGACCATTCATCGTAGTTAGATCTGCATAGCAGAGGTCAAGAGATGACAGTTTTTGGATTATCACCAGCAGTCAAATCGTAAGGGGATATGGTGCGTCTTGTCTCCAAGGGAGTACTGTTCGTAGCACCATTGTTACTAACAAAAGGATTTACCATAGTTGTTTAGTGTAGATAGACAAAAGAACGGGAGTGATATTTTTTTTAAAAAAAATAGTAGCCGTAACCTAGTATGAGGTTATTGGTTCTGATACCATGTCAAGAAACCTAACTTGATGTAATGGTCTTCTTAATTGATTCAATAATAGGTTTACATCTTATATAGTATAATGATAAGATACTAGATATAACATGGACACATATGTGGGCTTGAAAATACATGACATACATTAGACTTCACTTCCAACTGTTGAAAAGTAAGACACATGTGTCATCTCCCCTATCCATTTTTGGATGTGGAGCATGTTCCTTTTCTCAACTTGAAAGTGGTACACTAAGTAGTTTGGTACTAGTCATGTTGAATCTCTCAAAGATCATTTCAATGTACCTCTCTTGAGATAGCCATAACTTGCAATTCTCTCTGTTTAGAATGATTTGTATTCTCAGAATCTCTTAAGTCGGCCCTAAGTCTTTCATATCAAATAACTTAAAAATTTATTTCTTTCTATGACTAATCTTTATTGCATATTTTCTAACTATCAACATGTCTTCTACTAGAAATAAAACTACGGTTTAAAGTGTCTTGATGTATACGCATTCATCCGCAGTTGTCTTCTTGTAACCTTGACTCTTCATACAAGAGTCAAACTTCTTATTTCAATGTCTTTGTGCATGCTTCAGACCATATAATTTTTTAGATAGCTTTGTCCTGTTTAGTCTTTAGCCGAATCAACCTGGGTAGTACAAAAAATCACCTCAACATAAATAAGATTTTACTTTTAATTTCCTTTATTTAAATATAGTAATATTTAATTTTATTAATAATTTTTTAATATTATATGAACATGAAATACACTATATGTAATTATTTATGTACATATTACTATTATACATATATGTGTAAAACGGAGCGAATCAAATATCTGGTTCTTAAAATTTTAGTATTTATGATTTACTTTGCTCTTTTACATATATTTAGTTTTAATACTTTTTATTTATAATATTACATATACTCGGATTTGCCAGGTCGAATTAGGACGAACGACAAATCGAAACGTGTTTAACCGATATTTTCCTAGTCGTATTAAGCATTGCATATATTAACCAGTAAACTAGTCCTTTGACATAAGTGGAGAAAAAACATAAATAGAAGAGGAAAATGAAAAATACTATTCAACAGTTCGGGTTTAAGAAAAAAAGTCACAAGAAAAATATACACTTAACAATTATAACATAAAGAACATAGTATTTAGCAACTGTGGTTGCTAGTCTCTAGGACTTGGTCTCTATGCTCTTGTGCATCCATTGTATCACAAAGACTTAAACCATTGGTCTCAGGAAGAAGCTGAAAGATTATGAGAAGTATAAAAGATATTATAAGAATAAAGAGAATGAAGAAGATGATTGTATTGGGTTGAGAAATACAAAGGAGGCTACAAGAGTTTATATAGATTATTCAAAAAATGAATTAGGTTAAACTTGCTTGGGCCTTTGGAATTTGGGCTTCTTTTCAACACTCTCCGTCAAGCTTAGCCAGAGAATAGATGATATGACTAAGCAAAGAAAACCTTATGGGACCAAACTTTTACAAAGGGAAAAAGAGTAAACCTTCTGGCCTGGGGAACAAGTACTCATTTCCTGATGGCTAGCTTTCACACTAACTTTACCTTTATCCTTTTGTAATCATTCAACTTTCAACCTTCTGGTCTTTTCGATGTGGAGAGAAAGTAGCACTTCTACCAGATTACTCGTGAACTATCACTTGACTTCTCAAGTTCACAAGCTTCACTCTGAAACTCTTTATGCTTATTCAAAATAACACAGTTGTGTTGATGATACTTTGGGACGGTAAATTATGCAGCTCTTTTCCACCAGGTACTCAAGAGTACTCGTTTGGATCTTCTAGTCTTTGATTAGGTTGGTGAGTCCAAGCTTCTCGTGGATGAACTTGCATATACTTATACTTGCGGCTTTGGTGAAGATATCGGCCACCTGATTGGAGCTCTTTGTGTAGCAAGGTAAGATTACTTTCTTTTCTACCATTTCTCTGACCTTGTGGCAATCTAACTCCACATGTTTGGTTCTTTCGTGAAACACTGAATTGGATGCGATGTGAATAGCTGCTTGATTGTCGCAATGCATTGTGATAGGATCCTTATGGTCAACACCTAATTCCTTGAGAAGATCTTTAAGCCACATCAACTCGGTTGTAAGCTTTCTCATGGCTCTATATTCATCTTCTGTTGTTGATAGTGCCATAGTCTTTTGCTTCTTTGACTTCCAAGTGACTAAGTTTCCTCCTACAAATGTACAATAACCCGTCGTTGATTTCCTATCATTCTTGTCTCCTGTCCAATCTGCATCATAATAGCCCACGATTTATGTGTTTTTGTTACAGCCCATCCATATTCCTTGTTCGGGAGCACCTTTGAGATACTTGAGAATTCTATCAATCATGTTCCAATGGTCATTCTTTGGAACTTGCATATGTTGACTTACCTGATTCACAAAAAAAAAATATAAGGTCATGTAATTGTTAAGTAAATTAGCTTACCAACAAGTCTTCTATAGAGTGTTGGATTTTCATATGGTTGATCTTCGATCTCCCCCTTTCGGATCGCCTTATATCCTTCTTCGAGTGGAGTTTTTGCAGGTTTGGAACCTAATTTACCTGTCAAAGACAACAAATCCAACGTGTACTTCCTTTGAGATAGAAACAAGCCTTCCTTTGTTCTACATACTTATATCCCACGGAAGTACTTTTGTTCACCCAAATCTTAATGTCAAAAACAGATTTGAGGTAGAGTTTAGCGTCTTGGACACCTACCTTGTCACTTCCTGTAATGATGATATCATTAACATATACAAGAATGACTACTATACCTTTTTGACTTTTTGAAGTGAACAATGACTGATCAGTTTCATGTCTCTTGAACCCTTTTGCCTTTAAGGTTGTGCTAAGTTTTTGATACCAAGCTTTTGGAGATTGTTTCAGGCCATAGACAACCTTCTTTAGCTTTAGAACCTTACCCGGTGAGCACAAGGTTGAACAACCAGGAGGTGGAGTCATATATACTTCTTCTTCTAGTTCTCCTTGAAGAAATGCATTCTTAACATCCATATGCCATAAGTCCCACTTGAGATTCATAGCTAGTGAGAACACAACCCGTACAATATGAAGCTTAGCTACCGGTTCAAACGTACCAAGGTAGTCTTTCCCATATGTCTGAGTAAAGCCTCTTGCCACAAGTCTTGCTTTATACCTTTCTAAGTCTCCATTACTCTTGTACTTGATCGTGAAAACATACCTTGAGCTAACTGTCTTCTTTCCTTTAAGCAAGTTGACTTCATCCCAAGTTTCATTAACCACCATTGCTTTGTTTTCCTCTCCAACAACTTCTCTCCATTCTTTGATTTCCATCGCTTCTTCATAAGTCTCTGGAACAAAGTTTGCATCGATTTTTCCTACGAAGACTTGATGTTCTTCAGGGAATGATGCAAGAGAACATACTGCTTGAATTGGATGAGCAACCGAGTTGTTGTTGTAGTAAACTTTGTCGTCTGTCCATTGAGACGGAAACTTTGGTCTAGTACTTCTTCTTAGTTGAAGCGGTTCTGGTTCAGTTTCGTTCTTGGTTTTAGATTCATCTCCATCTTGAGTATGAACAACCGGATGCTCTTCGTCTTCATCGTGAGACGAGAGAGAATTTGTTTCATCAGTACATGTCTCCCCCTCATGATCAAGATGGGGATGAGTTTCAGCTTCTGGCATAGTCTGGACAGGAGCTTCTTCAGCCTCACTATCTTCATGTAGATCAATACCAAAGTTTTTCATCAAGTTCTTGAGGTTTGTAGCTCTATCTGAGACCGATTCGGATAGATCTTTTAGACTTTCCAAATCTTTGTCTTTATAGAACCCTGTACCTTCAATGAACTTGACATCTCTAGAGATCATGACTTGTCGAGTTTCTGGAACATAACACTTTTACCCTTTCTGAGTGCTTGAGTAGCCGATGAACATGGCTTTGACACTCTTTGGTTCGAGCTTGTTCCTTAGATTATATGGAATCATGACATAACACACACAACCAAACACACGTAAGTGATTAAGATATGGTTTGCTTTTATTGATAACCTTATAAGGGGATAGATCATCAAGGATTTGTGTTGGTATCCTGTTGATGAAATGACACGCCGTGATCACATCATCCAACCAAAAATGTTTTGGAACATTGTTTTGAAACATCATGGCCCTAGTAATCTCCATCAGATGTCTATTCTTGCTTTCGGCTACACCGTTCTGTTGAGGTGTATATGGACAACTGGTTTGATGTATGATTCCATAATTTTCGATATGGTCTTTGAACGCACTACTTGTGTATTCTCCCCCGTTATCTGACCTGAAAACCTTAATTCTTGCATTATACTGATTAGTCACATAACTTTGAAAATTCTTGAATGCTTCTAAGACCCTATCTTTTGATGCAAGCAAAGTTACCCAAGTGTATTTCAATTTTTCATCTATAAATGTAACAAAATATTTATGGTTCTCTCTAGATGCACATGGAGAAGACCAAACATCAGAACGAACAAGATCAAAACAATTTTCATAAACCACATTTGATTTGGGAAAAACTGAATGACTATGTTTTCCAAGAATACACGCTTCGCAATCAAAAGATTTATCAAACTTAACATGTGGAAACATCAAACTTAATGCTTTAGAATTCGGATGGCCAAGTCTAGCATGCCATAAAACATTGTTTAAATCGAGAATAACAGATTGAAAAGCAATAGAAAAATTTTCAGATAAATCGGGGCTTGAGTTCAACTATTTGAGGAGATAAAGGTCTCCTTTGGTTGCTCCCTTACCAATCACGACTCCTGAACTAATATCCTGAAACCAAACGTCATTAGGACTAAAAGTAACCAAGCAATTTAAATTTGTAGCAATTCGTTTAACATATACTAGGTTGGAGGTAAAATTTGGCATGAATAAAGCTTGAGATTCCCTACCAAACAGATTCAGATTACCTATTCCTGTAACCGGAACTTTACTACCGTTTTCTATGATTACATTCCCTAAAGCCGGTTTTATAT
This sequence comes from Iberis pinnata, assembly GCA_900406425.1. Lineage (NCBI taxonomy): Eukaryota > Viridiplantae > Streptophyta > Magnoliopsida > Brassicales > Brassicaceae > Iberis > Iberis pinnata. The sequence continues at coordinate 6,142 of OVBE01005789.1, forward strand.
TGCTAATCATATTTGCATTACTAATTATATGATGACTTGCTCCAGAATCTATGATAATTGGTTTAACAATATCCTGAGCAATTTCAGCATTTAAAGAGATACCTGAAGTCTTACCAGATCCTTTCAGGGCTTTGATGAGAGCATCAAGGTCAGATTCTTCACGTACTCATCCTGGAAGGGAACTATGGAGGTGATTGCTTCCTCAACCTTATAGCTTGAACTGGTTCTCTTTGCCGCTTCTTCTTCTTGAGAGTAGTTGGCTTTGAAATCCTTGAACTTGCTTGGTTTGAGATGTGGATGAAGAATCCAACACTTCTCCTTGATGTGACCCTTTTTCTTGCAGTGATCACACATAAGATTCTTCCTCTCTTCAGATGGCTTGTAACTCACCTTGTTCGCTAGTGCTAAATCTTTACCTTTTTCTTTCTTGCTAAAGAATAGGCTTAAGGATCCATGCTCTTTTTGGAGCTTTGCACAAACGTCATCAAGTTGTAGCTTGTCTGATCTGAGGATATGTTGAATCACGTCCTTGTACGATGGGTTTAAGGTGAGAAGAAGGCAAAAGACTTGATCTTGCTCTCTCCTCTCTGAAATCTCAGATGGATCTGTGGTTACGGGTCTGAGCATCTCATACTCAGCCCAAAGTGATTTGAATCTCCCAAATTGTTCAGAGAAATCCATTTCTTCTTGTTCCAACTCATTGATGGCTTTCTGAACTTCATACACCCAACTCAGATTTGAGAGATTACCGAACACCTTTTGTAGAGAATCCCATAGATCCTTTGCAGTGCTGCAATAGGAATATCCTTCAAGAAGTCGTGGATCTAGGGTTTTTTTAATGATGCTGAGGGATTTGCTGTTCTCTTAGAACCACTTTTCCTCTTCAGCAGTGAGTTCTTTGTAACCTTTGGCTTCAATTTCTTTAGTAGAATACTTCTATGTAACCACATGATTCCATAAACCACAACTACGTAGATAAGTTATGCGAGTTCAAGTCCATAGAAGATAGTTGACCCCCTTGAGAGTTACGAGTTTTTGCCTTGAATCTGCCTTGTCCTCCATTGATTAACTTCGGATCAGGTAGTTTACACGATAAGATCGATTTAGGAGAAAAAGATTAGGATTCCAAACGGCCCAAAATTCACTACGATTCTGGTCACAAAATCAGATCTCCACTGCTCAAATCCTATATAAACAAGTCAGGAACACCTCTGCAAAATTTCAGCTCAAAATGGAGATAAACTCACCGTTGGATTTCCCAAACACTCAAGACAACTTTTGCAGAAATATGAACTCGCCACTATTGCGAACAGCCACGCTAAAACTCGATTATCTCACAAACCAACCGTTGAAATCTAATCTTCACCGTTGATTATCAAGATCAATGAGTCACGAAGCTTACCTCAAATTTTCAGCAAGATCTGATCACGTTTGGGTGTCCATACGTTCTTTAGAACAAAACGTGACAAAGTTGTTAGGTTTTCGGATCTAAGAAAGGAGAAAAAAAAATTGTAAAAGAGATTAGAGTTTATGCGGAAACGAGATTATGAGCTTATTGCTCTGATACCATGAACGATTATGAAAAGTATAAGAGAGATTATAAGAATAAAAAAAATGAAGAAGATGATTGTATTGAGTTGAAAAACACAAAGGAGGCTACAAGAGTTTATATAGATTATTCACAAAATGAATTAGGTTAAACTTGCTTGGGCCTTTGAACTTTGGGCTTCTTTTCAACAGAAGCAATGTGAATAACCCGAGACCTAACACTGCAAATCCAAAAAGCGCAAAAGAGAGTGATGGAACATTTCTTGCGATCGAAGCAATGATAGGACAACAAGCTCCTCCAATCACAAGTACTTGTCTAGCCATTGTTATCGCGCCATTCCTCACGCATGTTGGGAACATCTCAACCGTAAAAACTAACATTAGGTTAAATCCAATCCTTGCGCAAAAGAAAGTACAGAGTACGAGAGCAAAAGCAATCTTTGTTTCCCGACAAGAGTTAGGACGAAACATAGCACTCCTGATGCTTCTCCTATTAAGCAATTCACAATCACAGAGCTTCTTCTGTTGAATTTCTCTAACAAGATTGGTGTAATAACAAACGTCGGTAACTCCACCATTTAGTTTAGACCTTCTCTCAAATAGATGTTCACCTTAATGTCTCTAACCCCTAATGGAACTCCGTAATACACCATAATAGAGTTTAATAGTTAAATTTCTGTTAATATTCTGTTAGTTGTTAATAGGCAGTTAGTGCAGTTGTTAGTGAAGTTAATAGTACTATATAATATGTGTAATACATGTTAATTATAATTAATGAGAAAAAGAAACTTTCTTATAATATGGTATCGGAGCTCTTGAGCTCAGCTCAAGAACTTCCGCTTTCTTCCATTGAGATTCAAAGCTCTCATTCCTTTGATTCTTCACCAACTTTCTTAGCGCTTATCTCTGATTGATCACTCATTACTTGTGATTCATCTTCCTCTTCATCTCACATTTCATCCGCAACAAATTTCTCATTCTCAAAATTCTGTTTCGCTACACTTTTCTTCTCTGATTTAGTCATGTTTAGCTCAATTTGTTTTACATTTCACTCGAATTGATCAATAATAGGAAGACGAAAGTGTAATTCGAAATATAAGACCAAATATCCTCAACAATCAAGATCGCCTTCACCGTCTCCATCTCATCACAGAACATCATCACCTGCTTCTCATCACATTAATCTGTCTCACCAAAATAATCAAGAACCTTTGCATTCATTACATCATCAATTTCATTCTCGTCATTTTGAGGTATCAATTCTTGATAATCCTCATAGTCCTTATTACCTGCAAGGTTCATATACTCCAGGATTAGTTTTAGCAGCAAATTTATTAGATGGATATAATTATGGAACTTGGTTGATCTATATGACTACTAGTCTTGTAGCTAAGAACAAGATAGGTTTCATTGATGGATTTATTACATAACCACCTGCAAATGATGCTTATAGTCAAATCTGGTGCTGTTGCAATAACATGGTTAAGGCCTGGATTTTGAATTGTGTCACGAAGAAGATCGACACTAGCATCCTGTATTTTCAGTCTGCATCTAAAATTTGGAAAGACTTGAATATTAGATTTCATAAATCTAATCTCCCAAGGCTTTACAAACTCAGACATCAGCTATATTCTCTCAGGCAAGGAACTATGGATCTTTCTTCCTATCATACTCTGACTCAATCTTATTGGGAAAAGTTAGCTAGTCTTCAAACTTCTACTCGTTCATATTAAGATTTGTTGGCTGAAAAGGAGACTAATAATGTCATTGACTTCTTGACGGGACTCAATGAAAGTTATGATCATATTTGAAGTCAAATACTCATGAAGAAAACACTCCCAAGTCTTTCAGAGGTTTATAACATCTTAGATCAAGATGGTTCTCAGAAATCTGCAAGATTTTCACATAGTGGATTTGATCCTTTTGCATTTCAAGTTGCTATTTCACCTACTCCTGCAGTTGCTTTGATTCAGAAACCACAGCCTGTTTGCACATACTGCGGTGGTGTTGGTCATGTGGTTGATAGATGTTATAAGAAGCATGGTTATTCACCTGGATTTAAGCCTAAAGGCAAAAAGAAACAAGTGGATTCAGTAGTTGCAAACATGGTAATCGCAACTGAAAATGCAGAAGTAGTATCACCACTTCCACAATAGCAGTCTACTTTCACCAATGAGTAGATACAACAACTTATTTCTTACTTCAGTAATCAGCTTCAGGGTAACAGTAGCACATCTCCAAATACTATAGTCTCTGCTTCACCTTCAGTTGTACCACCCAATAATGATACATTCCTAAATCTCTATTCCTTCTCAATTTACACCATGTCTTCTTTGCATACTGATGAAAGTACATTGGTTTCTGCTAACTCTTAGATAATTGACTCAGGGACAACACACCATGTTTCCCATTCAAAATTTTCTTTCACATCCTTATCACCACTTAAAAATACCTTTGTCACATTACCTACTGGAAAATCAGTGAGCATTATTGGTATAGGTTTAATAACTGTGAGTGATAGGATTGTTGCATAATGTTCTTTTTGTTCCTGATTTCAATTTTAACCTGTTAAGTGTTAGTAGTTTGACTAAAGCAATTGATTCAATGGTCTACTTTACTTCTTCTGCATGCTTTATACATGATCTTACTCGAGAATTAATGATTGGCAAGGGTAGACAAATTTCAAATCTTTATATTTTGGATTCCGGTTCCTTAATTTCTGCTTCAAGTTTTACAGGTACTAAAGTTGTTTGTTCTGCAACTGTTAGTATAGATTTTTGGCATGCTATGCTTGACCATCCTTCTTAATCCAAAATAGATTCTTTGTCTGATCTGTTGCATATTAAATTTCAAAAGAATAAGAGTCTGTCTCATTGTCATGTATGTCCTCTAGCTAAGCAACGCAAAATATCTTTTCCAAATTCTAATAACATTTGTTCTGAATCTTTTGAGTTTCTTCATATTGATACATGGGGTCCTTATTGCATTCCCACTCATGATGGTTATAGATACTTTCTCACTATAGTTGATGATCATACTAGGTCTACTTGGGTTTATTTGTTAAAAGCTAAATCTGATGTTTTGCATATATTCCCTTCATTCATAACTTTAGTTGATAAGCAATTTAATAAGAATGTTAAGGCAGTTAGGTCTGACAGTGCTCCTGAATTATCCTTTATTCAATTTTATAAATACAATGGTATTGTCTCCTATAAATCATGTCCTGAAACACCTCAACATAATTTTGTTGTTGAGAGAAAACATCAGCACATTCTCAATGTTGCTAGAGCATGGATGTTTCAATCACACATCCCTATTTCTTATTGGGGTGATTGTATACTCACTGTTGTTTTTCTCATCAACATAATCCCCTCTCCCATAACCAATAATAAACCCCCATATCATCTGTTAACATCCAAAATACCAGATTATCAATCTTATAAAACAATTGGTTGCCTTTGTTATCAAAGTACTTCAAGTAATGGTCGTACCAAGTTTGAACCCAGGGAAAAAGCCTGTGTTTTTCTTGGCTGTCCTCCAGGTTGTAAAGGTTACAAATTGTTGGATATAGAAACCAACTGTATCTCCATTTCAAGACATGTGGTTTTTCATGAAACAATATTTCCCTTTGCTGGTTCTATCCTTTCTGATACATCAAAGTCTCTTTTTGATATTCCTGCTTCTCCTGATGACCGTTCACATTCAGTGACTTCATCCTCTGATGGTTTATCTCAATTGCCTTCTAGGCAGCCATCTTCCATTGTAGGTTTGCCTTCTGCAACTACAACCCAAAGAATCCGTACTAAACCAAAGTAATTGCAGGATTACTTTTGTTCATCTACTCATTCTTTATATCCTCTTTCAGCATATCTTTCTTATGACAAATTTTCATTATCTCCTTTACCTTTTATCAATTCTATTATCTCTCATTCTGAACCTTACAATTATTCTGAAGCAAAGAAATCAACAGAATGGTGTGCTGCTGTTAGAGCAAAGTTTGATTCACTGTAAAGTCTTAATACTTGGGAAGTATGTTCATTACCAGAGGGTAAGATTGCTGTGGGATGTAAGTGGGTTTTCAAACTTAAACTCAATGCTAATGGTTCTATTGAAAGGCACAAGGCCAGACTTGTTGCTAAAGGATATACACATCTTGAGGGTGTTGATTTTGTTGACACTTTTTCTCATGTAGATAAAATGGTTACAGTGAAAACAGTCTTGGCTTTGGTTGCTAAAAAGAAATGGTTTTTACATTAGTTGGATATTTCTGATGCATTTCTGAATGGGGATCTTTCAGAGGAAATTTATATGGAAATTCCTAAAGGTTATGCTGACAAATTAGGAAACACTTTGCCTCCAAATTCAGCTTTACGTCTTAAGAAGTCAATCTATGGATTGAAGCAGGCTTCTAGGCAATGGTTTTTTAAGTTTTCTAGCTCTTTAACTAATATTGATTTCCAGAAGATGAATGGAGATCATACATTGTTTCTTTCAACAACTTCATCTGCATTTTTTTCTTGTGTTGGTCTATGTAGATGATATCATCATTGCTAGTTCATATGAAGTTGTTGTTTCTTCTTTCATTCACAATCTGAAGAAACACTTCAAGCTAAGAGATATGGGAGCTCCAAAGTATTTCTTTGGCCTTGAAATTTCACGAAATGAGTCTGGCATTTCTCTTTGTCAACATAAATATGTTCTGGACATCCTTCAATCTACAGGTCTCCTTAGCTGTAAACCCTCATCTATTCCTATGGAACCAAGTCATAAGCTTGCAGCAACTACTGGTACTCTTTTATCTTATCCTAGTGCTTACAGGAAGCTTACTGGAAAACTCATATACTTGACAATTACACAACCATATATTTCTTTTGTTGTCAACAAACTTTTCTAGTTTTCTTCAGCTCCTACAAATCTACATCTTCAGGCAGCTCACAAGGTGATTCATTACTTAAAGGGAACAATTGGTTAGGGTATGTATTATCCAGCAGATGATGATTATCAGATCAAAGGCTTTTGTGATTTTGATTGGGCACAATGCCCTGATACAAAAAGAAGTATGACTGGGAATTGTATCTTCATTGGCAATTCATTAGTTTCTTGGAAGACCAGGAAACAATAAGGTATTTCTCTATCCTCAGCTGAAGTAGAGTATAGATCTTTATTTGATACTGCTAAAGAAATTGTATGGTTATCAGGGCTTATGCAAGATCTTCATGCTTCTTCTAAGAATTTACCTGTTCTTTATTGTGATAGCACATCTGCACTTCATATAGCCAAGAATCTAGTGTTTCATGAGCGGACTAAGCACATTGAGACTCAATGTCATTCTGTTCGAGAAAAGCTTGAAGTTGGCCTTCTTAAAACACTTCATGTCCGGACAGAAAATCAATTGGCAGATGCTTTCACAAAAGCTTTATATCCGGCGCTGTTTCACAAGTTAATGTCCAAGATAGGATTCATCAATCTTCTAATGCCATCTTGAGGGGGGGGGGGGGGNGGGCTAATAGAGTTTAATAGTTAAATTTCTGTTAATATTCTATTAGTTGTTAATAGGCAGTTAGTGCAGTTGTTAGTGAAGTTAATAGTACTAAATAAACTGTGTAATACAGGTGATAAGTTAAGAATTTAATCCTAAAACTAATACTGCAGAGAACAGCTCAAAGTAGTATAGCAAAGGTATCGAATCCACATAGACCAGAAAATGCACGTTCAGTTTTAACTTAAAATCTAGCTAAAGCGAGAATAATAGATTGTGTATCGAATCCAAAACGGTAAATAAAGACGGTTAAAAACTTATAATAATAATAAAACGCTAGGCATTAGGGAAATCCGTAGGTATTCAGGTTTAAAGTCAAGTTAACATGCAGGATTTAGATTGAAAATAGTTCTCAACATGAAAAATGAATGTGGAATAATCTCCTCCCGAAGTATTAAACCCTATGATCGAATTGCCATAGACAAACTCCCGCCGTCTTTAAAACAAGTCGATCATGTATTAAAAATCAGATTCAATTGTTCATAAACATTAAAACAATACTCCTGCAAGTGTAAACACTTAATCATCTAAATTAGGTCAGGTTTCTAAATCAAATCCCTTTGTATTTATCAACCTATAATCATGAACTAGGTGATCAAGCTAATTCATGCATTAAGAACAAATTTAGACTAAGAACCTAATAAATTCAATCCTACAATGTTAAACCTAACATTCAAACATGTTTTTCCATAGGAAAACCTTAAAACATAACTAGTGAACTACTCAAACATATCAAAGCAAACACAAATCAATTTCTGAATAGAACACATGATTGAAAACAATAAAATAGATATATTAAAAGAGGGTTCAGAATTTCTTCTCCAAATATAAGGTTCATGAATTCTTCTCCCAATAAAAACTCTAAAAGTTTGCATTAAAAATCAAGGTATCTAAATAAACCTAAGCCAAAAGGCTTTTATAGTAAAAAGGAAAATAAAATAAAATTGGAAAAGTTGGATAAGCTTGAGGACTCTTTTGCAAAATATGGAAAACTTCAGAAATTCTCGTATGCATGATGGACCGATCGGTCTAGGCTCAGACCGATCGGTCTGGCTTCTCCGTGAACGTGTGGACCGATCGGTCTAGCTATGGACCGATCGATCTGGATCTTCTGTTTTATCTGGACCGATCGACCTGAGGTCTTCGTGACTTCAATTCTTCATATTCACCAATCTGAGACCAGATTGACTTGTCAATTCTTCACTTAGCCAAATTCCATCCAATTTGCAAAGAAAGGACTCAGATAATGCATTCTAACATGCATAAATGCCCACTAAAATGTATTAAATTTGAGCAATATTAACTCCCCCAGACTTAGATCTTTGTTTGTCCTCAAGTAAAGCAAGATTTAATCCGAAGAAGAGGTTTGAAAGGGACCACACAAAAACTCACAAAACCTCAACAACCATAAGCTCAGTTTCAAATCCCAAAAGACACCATTCTCAAACAACTACCTAGGCTAGACTGTTTACCACCATTGAACTAATAAACCGTTTCCTACTCTAAATCCCAAATCAATGAAGTATCAAACCAAATCAACCAGCTCTTTAAAATTCATTTAAGTACAGGTACATGCATTCGCATCTATGGTATATCAATCAGTTTACTCAAGTATATTTTCTATCGAAATGCTCATACCAAACAGAGCATCAACCGACTTCCGGTCTTGATCCTTTTTCTCCCTTTCTCACTTCTCTTTTTTTCTAAAGATTCGCACTTTTCTGCGTTTTTCTTTCTTTTTCTTTTCATGTTCGAACTTTTCTGCGTTTTCATGATTCTAACTATTTTTCAATAGCCCCGACAATGGCTACGGACTTCGAGGTCATGCTTTCAACAATTTTTCTAAACCGGTTTTTTTTCTTTTTTTCTTTTTTTACTTTTATGAAGGGAGAGGGAGAAAGGACTCGGAACGTACTGGAAGAACTTGTTGGCTTTACAGAACATTGAAGAGCAAAGTACCTAATTCTCAAAGTAAATCAACACCATAGACAAGAATATTTCAAATTCAAATTAAGTCCTATTTTGGCAGAGCTAGCATCAATTCATCAATAACTTCAAGGACTAGAACTTTTAGAAACAAGCAATCAGCAATGGGGTTCCAATCCTAATCTAAGCAATCAATCTAAGTCAGTAATCCAGAATGATCGAAAACCATACCCACACTTGGCTAATTATCATCATCGGTTTTGATCATGGCTCCTTCGACTCAAGACTCAGCGAATTCGAGAACGAAAAATTTAAAAAATCTCATTATTTCTGACAAACATCCAAAATAAATGTTAGATCCGCCTTAGTACATAATCCCTCCCCCCAGACTTACTTCACACCGTCCCTGTGTGAAAATAAATTAGAGAGAATGAGAAAATAGGACAAATACATAAGTCTAAAAGAAAAAGAAAATAACATGAGTTCAAGAGAGCATAGCGCAGACTCATCAGAAGGAAGCCGGTGGGTGGTCGAATGGGGTAGAGTCATTAGGTGGTGGAATGTTGTCTGAAAGTGAATCGTCATCAGAACAGGCTCTAGCTGAGCTCACAGGTGCTGCCTCAAAAGCATGCTCCAAATCCTCATCGATGTGCTGGCACTCACGAGACGGGGAACAGAAACATGAGGACGAAGTCTCGAAATAGTCTTCTTGAGACGCCTCATCAAACTATTGTTGTGTCTCATCATCGCATTTTTGCGCTCCTGAAAAGTCATAATCCACTCCAGCTTCTCGTCGAGAGTCATGTCAGCTCGGCGCGGGGGTAAGTCAAACTCACTGTAATCAACCTGCTCATCAGAGTCAGAATCAGATACCTGCGTATAAGAAGAACGAGGATGGTTGCGACTCGGTCCACCAGAGAGCAAATGAATGTTTGTGGTGCCAGCTGAACCCTTTTCCAAGTGTTGTGGACCGGGTAAGAAGTGAATGTTGTCGATAGAGACAAGTCGAGTGATCTCAGAGTTTGGGAGAGGGCATTGTAGAGGTGCGCCAGAGAGGTTGGTGAACTTGTAGATGTTGTTCTTCCCGAATATACCAGCAGTTCTCAAGTACTTCATGTCCATGAACAATAACTCCTTTTTGCACTCGAAAAGCTGAACCAGAAGGCCAATATGCTCCAGAATGGGAGTAATCAGACTCCCTATCACCTCAATACGTGTAGGGTTAGCTAAAGCTAAGGTCTTGCGCTCAACAAGAGTCTTAGAAAACAGAAAACCCAAGTTGGTGTGCAATTCCTTCTTCTGTGTGTTCTCATAGATCGAGGCTATCAATTGGCTTATACCAAAATGAATGAACTCAAGCTCGGCTTTACACAAAGAGCCTGCATCATCCTTTCTATAGAAAATGAGACTGAGAATCCGTGCAAAGATGTGGATGGCAGGGTTGCGAATTCTAGCCTGCTTGGCTGCTCTAGACTTGAAGTTGCCTCGAGCAATAAGATCCCATAAGACCTAGTGTTCCGTAAACTCGGTCATAAAACTCTTGTAGCCAATCGTGAGAAACCCCATAATCTCACACAAAGTCTGCATAGTCAACTCATAATACCGCCCAAGGACAATGAAGCAAAGATAAGTCTCAGAAACTCAGGGTGCCTTCGAGTTGACGTGTCGAAGGCGGACTGAGGCAAGGAATTTCCTAGCAAGATCCGTGTAGAGCGGGTATGCGGTGAACAGGAAACCTTCAAAACCGACTTGCTCAAGCATCATAGTAACATCATCCAAGAGATCCAAACTAGCCAGTGTGTCTTTGTCTACAAATCGGGAAGCCCTGAAATCAGACCGCAATAAGCAGTTGTAGAAGATTGAGTCAAAATCATCCTAAACCGGTCCCAAGATGCGGTTCGTCCATCGCCTATCAGAGGAAAATGTAACAGAAGTGACATCGAGGTTGAGAATGAAAGGCTTCTTCGCTGGTCTAGGCCAAGGGGCTGCACAGAAGTTAGGATCAATAGGTACATCTAAAACAAGTCCCTTTCCTTTATTAACTCGCATGCTTTGTTTGGTGCGCTTCGTAGATGGTACACCGGAAGGAGGTGGTGGAGGGTTGGTTTGTTTGGTAGTGCAATTCCGCTTCGGACGTCCGGTGGCAGTTGTTTGGTTATGAGACATCTGCAAAAGAAACAAGACTCAAAAGAGAATGAGTGTTTATTCAATTCGCAAACACAAACCGCTTATGGTTCATATTAATTGAGCAATACTAAAGATATTATGAGCAAAAGAGATATGTGAACCAACCAGTCATTTGACAATTCCAAACAAAACCATCAATTGAAATGAGCATCATATGTGGGCATAGGAGCAATGATCGAGCAATACTAATTAAGATTAGCAAGAATCAAGAATGAAATAACAAGATATCCAACTAAAGATGATGCATTAAGTAGGCTCCAAAACGAACCAAATAGCCATTGTAAGTGCTTAAGCAACCATCAACAAGTATCACACCATTAAGTATCAAATTGTGACTATTGAAACAATGTAAACTATATAGAGATTAGACAAGAGATGATCAAGCAATACTAACCAAGAAATTAGCAAGAATCATAATCATTAAGCATCCATTAGTCCTAAATTGAAACAATCACATGGAAACAAGAGCAATGCTTTCAACAATCATCAAATTTCCCGAGTTCCTCAAAGTTGTAAATCAAAAACCCATGCTCAAACAAATATCATCATGCAACCATCAATATCACTTAGGAGAGGCAAATAGGGTGTAGTAGTGCCGAATTCCAACTTAGAACAACCCTAATTCGCGAGACACCCAAACCCTAGGCTAATTTTTGGATTCAAAGCAAAAGAGAAAAAAAGGGGTTTGTAGCCATACCTTTGGTGAATCGATGAGGGGGTTGAGAGTAAGAGATTAGCCAAAAAAATCCAGATGGAATCAACCCAAGAGATGCAAAAATCAATGGAGATTTGAGGGATAAAGCAAGAGAGAATCAATGGAGGTTTTGTTCTAAAGAGGGAAGTGGAGGTGAAGAAGAGGAAAGGGGAATCAAGATTTAGGGTAAGAGAAGGGGAAAATCGTTCCAATTCAAGTGATTTAGGTTTAATCCGGTTTAAAATTATAATCAAAAATCAATTTTTTGGTTTACCTAGGCCCGGACCGATCGGTCTGAAGGCGGACTGATCGATCTGAATATACGAAACTCACCAGAATCATTGGATCGATCGATCTGAATGCTATGTAATCTCCTGATGGTCCGGACCGATCGGTCCATGGGTGGACCGGTCGGTCTGAAGCTCCGACTCCAAAAACACTTCTTTTCTCTTGCATTTTATTTCTAAGGCACTCATGAAATAAACAATAGAGTTAATAAGTTAGTAACTAATAATGGGACTAACTCAATCTAATAAAGAAATAAACGAAAACTCTAAAAACAATGGGTTGCCTCCCACTCAGCGCTTGTTTAACGTCAATAGCTTGACGGTACTTACCTCTAATTCGAGGTAGGATCAGCAAGAGGTATATCAGTTACCTCTGAAAGCTCTAAAGTAGCTAGATAAGGCTTCAACCTTTGACCGTTCACAACGAACTCACCACCTTAGTGATTACATAGAACAACCGCACCATAGAGTCTTACTTCCTTGACCATAAACGGTCTGGACCATCTAGATTTCAACTTACCAGGGAACATCTTCAGGCAAGAGTTATAGAGCAATACCTGATCACATGGTTGAAAATCGCGTGGAATGATCTTCTTGTCATGAGCAGCTTTGGTCCGTTCTTTGTAAATCTTTGAGTTCTCATAGGCTATGTGTCGAACTTCTTCTAACTTATGGAATTGAATTAGACGTCTTTCTGCTGCGGTCTTCATGTCAAAGTTCAGGAACTTGACAGCCCAAGCAGCTTTATGCTCCAGTTCTACAGGTAGATGACAAGCTTTTCCATAAACTAGATTGAAAGGAGTAGTACCTAAAGGGGTCTTGAATGCTATCCTGTAAGCCCAAAGAGAATCATCTAGCTTCAAAGACGAATCCTTTCGGGATCCATTCACCATTTTCTGCAAGATGGCTTTGATCTCCCTGTTTGAAACTTCAACTTGACCACTAGTTTGAGGATGATACGGTGTAGCCACTTTGTGTTTAACTCCATGCTTCTTAAGTAAACCATCAAAGACTCTATTGATGAAATGAGAGCCTCCATCACTGATTACTATTCAAGGAACTCCAAACATGGGAAAATCACAGATTTAAACATCTTTAGCACAACCTTAGAGTTATTAGTGGGGCTAGGAATCACTCCGACCCACTTAGAAACATAATCAATAGCAACAAGGATATAGAGGTTCATATGGGACATAGGGAAAGGACCCATGAAGTCAATTACCCATACATCAAAGACTCTTACTTCTAAGATGAAGTTTTGAGGCATCTCATTGTGTTTTGATATGTTTCCCTGTCTTTGGCATGAATCACAACAAGAGATGTAAGCATGAGCATCCTTGAACATTGTTGGCCACCAGAAACCTGCTTGAAGCACCTTAAAATCAGTCTTGAATGTAGCAAAGTGACCAGCATAATCAGAACCATGGCAATGGTATAAGACATTCTGAATCTCCTCCTCAGGCAGACACCTCCGGAACATCCCATCTGAACATAGCTTGTAAAGATAGGGCTCGTCCCAGTAATAGTGTCTGACATCCCTTAAGAACTTCTTCTTTCGGTAACATGTAAAGTCATGTGGTTCGACATCAGCAGTAAGATAGTTAGCAAAATCTCGAAACTAAGGAGTAATTAATGCAGGTTTAGAGAGTTTAGAGGTAAAAGGGTTCTCATCCATTCTAGTGCTTATAGCATAGATATGTTCCTCAGGGAGGCTATCATCAATAGGAACCTCATGTTCCACTCTCTATCTGGATATATGATCTGCAACTCCATTCTCTGTCCCTCGTTTGTCCTTGATCTCCAAGTCAAATTCCTGTAAAAGAAAAATCCAACGTAGTAATCTGAGCTTAGCATCATTTTTGTTCAGGAGATACCTCAAAGCTGCATTATCGGTATGCACTACTACTTTGGATCCTACTAGATAAGATCTGAACTTCTCAAAAGCAAAGATTATTGCTAGTAATTCCTTCTCAGTGGTGGCATAGTTTCATTAAGCTCCATCAAGCGTTCTTGAGGCATAATAGATCACATGAAGCTTCTTGTCCTTTCGCTGGCCTAGAACTGCGCCAACTGCATAATCGCTGGCATCACACATTACCTCAAAAGGCAAATCCCAATCCGGTGGCTGGACTATTGGAGCACTAACAAGAGCTCCTTTGATCGTGAGAAAAGAGCATTGGCATTCATCATCCCATTCAAATTTTACTTCCTTGCACAATAGCTTGGTAAGAGGTCTGGCGATCTTTGAGAAGTCCTGAATGAACCTCCTGTAGAAACCAGCATGTCCTAGAAAGCTGCAAACATCTTTTACGGATTTGGGTGCCTGCAAGTAGTCATAAATTCAATCTTAGCTCTATCAACCTCAATACCGTTCGCAGAAATTTTGTGTCCTAACACCATTCCATTGGTCACCATAAAATGACACTTCTCCCAATTTAGCACCAAGTGTTTCTCCTCACATCTCTGAAGGAGCCTGCACAAATTAGCAAGACAAACATCAAAGGAAGATCCATAGACAGAGAAATCGTCCATGAATACTTCCATGATGTCTTCAATTAGATNTACCAAGTGGACATGTGAATGTCGTCTTCTCTTGGTCATCTGGGTGAATAGGAATCTGAAAGAAACCTAAATAACCATCTAAGAAACAATAATAAGGGTGATAAGCTAATCTCTCAAGCATTTGGTCAATGAAAGGTAAAGGAAAATGATCTTTGCGAGTAGCA
>OVBE01005790.1:0-21048 GCA_900406425.1 Iberis pinnata
GGCCCTCATCTATGAGTTTATGCCCAATGGAGACTTAAAACAACATTTGTCAGGTAATGGTAATATATATCTAGTGATATCACGTATAGCATTAACCCATGAAAAATCTAAAAATATTGAATGGATTTACCCAGGAAAAGGAGGTAGATCCGTCATTGATTGGAGTACGAGACTGAAAGTAGCTTTGGAGGCAGCACAAGGTTCCTATTAAGTGAAAACATGTTAAGAGAATATTGATTCAATTATGTTTACAATTACAGCTTATATATAGATATATTTGACTCCATTGCATAGGTTTGGAGTATTTACATATCGGATGCACACCACCTATTGTTCATAGAGATGTCAAAACTGCCAACATATTACTGGATGAGAATTTCAAGGCCAAGCTTGCTGATTTTGGTCTCTCAAGATCTTTCCAAGGTGGAGCCGAATCTCAAGATTTGACGGCAATTGCTGGTACCCCGGGTTACCTTGATCCTGAGTAAGTATTCTTGATCATTCCGCTTTAAAATAAAGGTCTTCTAAAATTTATTCACATATATTTTATTTAAAGAAACGTCGATAATCTTTGTTAGAATTGAGGTAAGTAACAACATTTGCATTAGAAATCTAAAATAATAGTAAATTTAAAGATCGCGTACTACTTTTTTTACAAACACATTTGAAACATTCGATCTTAAGCTCTATTCCTTCTTCAATGGTTAAAAGTATATATTATGTTGTTGTCTTGCAGATATAACCATTCTGGTCGATTGGCTGAGAAGAGTGATGTCTATAGTTTTGGGATTGTATTATTGGAGATGATCACAAACCAACCTGTGATTCATCGAACCCCTGCTGGAAATTCCCATATAACACAGAGGATTAGCTTAAAACTCAACGGTGGTGACATTACTGAGATTGTGGATCGAAATCTCCACAAAGAATATGACTCAAATTCTGCTTGGAGAGCTCTTGAGTTGGCAATGTTATGCGCAAATCCATCTTCTTCAAAACGACCATCCATGTCTCAGGTTATTAACGAGCTAAAAGAGTGTATTGCGTGTGAAAATAAAGGCTTGGAATCCCAAGAAATAAACATTTGTGTGGACACTACGATGGTTCCAACAACAAGATAGTTCTGAATGGTGCATACTTGTAGTACCAACGTTCCCGTGGTTATTTATCTGTTGTGACCTGTGAAGTAGTATTATGTTTGTATTAGAATGTGGGCGTCAAGTTTATATATATCTTACTGTTTTCTTAGACTCATGTTGAAGTTGTTACGTTATTGTTTCAATATGTTATCAGTGTTCATTTACTGATGTGGAACAATGATAAGCAACAACAACTCATTTAATTGCATGTAGCTACCTAGCAACAATGATAGCAACAACAACTCATTAAATTGTATTAGTTGCTATATTTTTATTTTAAATTCGTTTGAATGTATTAGTTGATATAGTTTTTATTTTAAATAAAAAATTTATAAGAAAATAAATTTGTACAAAAATATCTATATTATTATTATTATTATTATATATATACTATATATAATCAAATTGAATTCAAAACATATTTATTTTCTTATATATTATTTATAATTTTCTTAAATTATTTTAATAAATCCAACTTAATTATATGAATATTTTAATTTAAATATTTTAATTCATTTTAATTTTCCAATTTATTCGAAATTTTTGGAATGTATATTAATTTCATGAATTTTTTGTATTTTTCAAAATTTACTGTAATGTTTCAAATTTATTTTATTCTATGGATTCATCGGAAATTTTAGAATTTATTTTAGTTCTTATAAATTAATAATAACTTTTCAAAATATATTTTAAATTAATATAATTATTTAAATTTAGTTTACTGTTTTAATTTATTTTATAATTGTTGTCATTGTTAGTTTGATATTCGCTGAAAAGAATCAAGCCGACATTTGCTTTAGGTAAACAAACAAAATTTTGTTGCTAAAAGTTGTAAGAACCATTTTTCATATAAGTTTGACATGTGGCGAATCTACATGTATGAATATGGGTGCAAATGCACCCACTTAATTTTTTAATTTCACATTTTTTCTATATTTATATTTATATTGATTCAAATAACTATAGTTGTCTATATAGTTTGATAGTTATAAGTATTGTGCACCCGTTAAAAAGTTATGTTGCATTTGCCCCCTTGGCACTTAATTCTTTTTTATTTTTATATTTATGTAGCCTTTTTAATCCTTAACGTGTTTCGTGGACAACTCCATATATTTCATTAGCAAGTTCACGGTAGTGATGTTGGAACATTGATTACCCCATAATCTCAAGGGAATTAATTAGTCTAATCGCCTTAACTAGAAACACAAGGCTCACAAATTAGTTAATTCGAACATTTAAACAAAGATAGGAAGTTTATTATGGACTTGTCTTTAAAGATATGAGTCTTCTTAGATGTAACTCTTTATTTCTTAACGTACTTCTAGGTCTGCTCCATAACTTACGTTAGTAAGTTCACAAAAGTAAAGATGGAACATTCTTGTCCTCTTAGCTCTAATCTTCTTCCCTTGGTGTGAAGCTCCAGAAAACACGTTTATTCATTTTGCCATTGACTTGTCAAAGTCTTACTTTTGGAAAATGAATTGGGGTTTGCTTATTTATTTGCTATTTAACTTCAAGACCATAGCTAATTATTTTTTGAAGAGATAAGAAAAAAAAAATGGAGAGTTCTCGTGGGGCGTTTTTGGTGCTAATAACTTTGGCCATCATTCATATTGTTCAATCTCAAGACCAAAAGGGTATCATAAGAAGTCTTATATGTTCTCTATATACATCCTTAATTCCTACTTCTTCGATATAATATTTTTCACTTGTGGTTTTATTGATCTGTGTGATGAATAAACAGGGTTCATTAGTTTGGATTGCGGGCTACCTGAAAACGAAAAGTCTCTTTATAATACTGGAGTACTGTTGTTCTCTTCGGACAAAAAATTCATACAGAGTGGAAAAACTGGTCGAGTGGGAGAAAATCTAGGGAACTTAAGGAAGCAATACGAAACGTTGAGATATTTTCCGGATGGAATACGCAACTGCTACAATCTAACTGTGGAGAAGGGACGTAAATATTTGATAAGGGCTACGTTTGCGTATGGGAATTATGATGGTCGTTTCAATGACCCCGTGTTTGATCTTTATCTTGGACCTAATCTATGGGCAAAAGTAGATCTACGAGGAGTGAATGGTACACGGGAAGAGATCATACACATCACAACATCAGACTCGTTGCATATATGTCTTGTTAAGAATGGCAACACTACACCACTTATATCATCTTTGGAATTACGGCCATTGGGAGATGATATGTATATCACTGAGTCTGGTTCCCTCCGTCTTTCCTTCCGTTTATACTTTGGCAACTCACGATCTCAACTACGGTAACTCAACTTCAACTCAACAGTATCCGTTCTTTCTGCTCTGTTTTTTTTTTTTTTAGCTATCTGCTCTGTTTTGATCTCTGTGTCTTGCCAAATTTCTTAATAAGCCAAGCATGAGCGTTACTACGAGCTTGACTCTGTGACATCCAATCCCATGTTTGTTGTAGAATCTTTGAATATAGTTTTGTTTTTGGGGATTCTAGAAAAATAACATTTTTTAGTTTTTTGCTTATAAAAATACCACACAACCTAACAAAAAATGCAAAATATTTTTGTTCCATAGCATCACAAATTTAAAATAATTTCAAAACTTAAAATTAAAACACTAAACTCTCAAAACTAAACATAAAGTTGTGATGTTCATTTCGGGTAACGAGTCGGTCAGTGGTGGACAAAAATCGGATACAAATAATTAAGACCATCTCCATCCATGAAACTCTTCTTAAGAATATAATATTAATAAACATTACAAAAAGAAGAGAGACATTAGAATCGGTTCTTATTTAAGAGTTTTTAGAACCGACTCTATGAAAGTTTCTTAAATGTGATTGATTTATGTTGGTTCACAACATTTTCTTATTAAAAAAATAATTAAAAAATAAAATTAAAACTATAATTATTATTATTTTATTAGATGGATACTTTTATTAGATTTTTACTAATGGAGATGGTCTAAGGTATGTTTTGTTGGTATCCAAAGACCATCTCCGATGATAGAAACTCATTTGAGTATCTCAAAAAAAAATTTATTAGTATTTACACTAACTAAATTCACATAGAACCTCTCAACTCAATAAGCTAAATTTCTTCTCCATTGATAGATCTATATTAAAATCTTTAAAAATTTTATTTTATGGAGATGCCTGAGAGAGAGATAAAAAATAATAATTGTTTTTAAAATAACATGTTCTACTAATAATTTTATTTATTATTTAATTTTTAGTCTAAAACTCGCTTAAGAAACTCCTAAGACCATGATCAATGGTAGAACTCACCAGCACAAACTTCTATGCGTTTTTTAATTTTTTAATTTTTATTTTTTTCTAATTTAAAAAAATAAAAAATAATAACAAACACGACACTAATAACAGTACCAGATGTGGATTTGAATTAAGAAGCAAAAAGGTTAAACTCTTGGGTTTTTGTGGACTCCATGTTCTTAGAGCTCGATTAAAACTCGCGTTGCACATGCTCTAAAACTCTCGGAGATGCTCCAAAAGTATGGATCAGTTATTCGTGGGTAAAGATCAGATAGTTGATATTAATACCCATAATTTTCTGGAAAAATATAGGTAAATAGCAAAAAAATTAAATTAAATTACAATGAAATAATGTTTATTTAGCTCATCATCTCTTATCAAAATCAATTATAAAATTGATTGAAATAGTAACAATAAACATAATATGACATACTACAAGAATTTAAACTCTTAACATGTATTACTTTTTATATTTTTTTAAAAAAGTTCCGATATTTGTTATTCTTATAACATATCTTATAATTTTAACTACCAAAATAGGTAATGGGGTACCTAAATAATTATTTTTACCCAACTCATATTCATTTTTAAAAAATCTTACGTCATTATACACAATTCTTACCTATAAGTACAAGTAAAGTATGTGGGAGAACAGGCGACCAGACCCAAAATGTTGAGACCTTACATTAACCCTTTCAAAGCTTAACACTTAAATTTAATGTAATTAGTGAACCCAAATTTAAAACCTGAAATTCCAAATCATTTATTTGTATTATATTTTTGAGGAATTACTCTATTATTTTGTTTGGGAAATTAAAAAAAAGGTTAAAATATCATTATTCCAAAATACCACTACACACTTCTTCTTCTTCTTCTTCTTCTTCTTCTTCTTTTTATAACAACTCTAAAAACTAAACCCTATAACCAAAAACATAACCTCACTAAACTCAAATTTATAAATCCAAAAATTTTAACAATAACAATAATAATAATAATAATAATAATAATAATAATAATAATAATAATAATAATAATAATAATAATAATAATAATAATAATAATAATGTTTGTGCTACTGTTAAATAAAAGTAAACAATAAATTTGATAATATTGTAATTATAATATATTTGGGTATTCCTATTTTATTAACCTATTGGGTTGATGAAATATTGTTGTTTGACATCCACAGGTACAAGAAAGATGTCTATGATCGCATATGGACACCATTTTTGCTGAAGGAGTGGACACAGATTTCCACTGCTCTCAATGTAAGCAACAACAACGACTTTCTTTTACCTGAAGATGCGCTAAAAAGTGCTGCTAGGCCTACTAATACTAGTGCGCCATTGAAGATTGTATGGAGTTCAGAAAATCCTAATGACCAATATTACTTGTTCTCACACTTTGCCGAGATCGAAGAGTTGCGGGTAAATGAAACCAGGGAATTCAATTTGGTGTTTAATGGAAGAAGTTATTTTGGTCCTCTAATTCCTGAACCAGTAACTACTCTCGCCAGTAGACCATCAGATACTTGCGGAAAAAGTAAATGCACGTTACAACTGATAAGAACTAACAGATCAACTCTACCACCTATGATTAATGCTTTTGAAGTCTACACAGTTATTCAATTTCCGCAGTCCGAAACAGATAAAAGCGACGGTATGTGACTTTTTTCTCATCTCATGCATTTAAAGTCCACGCTTTAAATGTTAGTAATGAAACAAATTAATCACATCCGCTTTAGAGAAAAGTAAGACAACAAATATATGAAAAAGGACAAAAAGGAAGTTTTAGGACAATACTCAAATATACCATTTGTTTAGGTGTTTTACACACAAAAAAAAACATTATCAATACTGATACACACGGGTTTTATAAGTGTACAACAAACGCAATAGGATACTAGGGATTGAATCCACAAATATCAAAATTGCACTATAGATTTCAAATGAAATCTAGGTAGAACAAGACAGATGTTTGTTTGTTCTTCGATTGCAAACAAATAAAAGTATCTAAATACATGTTTTTAGACCAAATTCATTTGTATCTAACCACTTAATAGCGAATTAGGTAGCTAATCTTATTAAAACAATAACTATAAATCTATATGAAGAACCTAAGAACAACATTAATGGTAGAACCAAATCAAGGTTCTTTAATACTCCATCCGTTCCTGAAAGGAGGATGTTTTGGAGTTTTTACGTAGATTAAGGAAATCAACTTTTACTTTATTTTATGCCTTTCATTTAAAGTGTTTTCACTTAAAACATCATCATTTAAGAAACAAAATTAAATTCTAAAACATCCTCCTTTCAGGAACGGATGGAGTATTATTTTATTAATTAATTAAGTCTTAGAAAAAATTAAGAAACTTAAATTGTTTTAGAAGATTAATGGTAGAACATATTGGTAGATCTTTAGAATAAAATAATATTATTTTTGTAATTATAATTTTTAAAATAAATTATATTTAATTTGATTTTTTAAACATATAATAAAATCATATTAACAAAAGAAGGACAAGTTACATAAATTTTTAAATAAACATTATATGCATATTTGAAATAGAATTACAAATGGAAAATAGTGATTAATGTATTATTTGAACATAAATTTTATGAAATATTTGAACATAAATTTTATAAAATATTTTTAATTGAAAATATTTGAACATAAATTTTATGAAATATTTGAACATAATTTTTATGAAAGTAACTAGTTAATGTATTAATATTTGAACATAAAACCAAAAATCAACTCATAACCGAAAATTTTGGGTATTTTTTTTATATTTTCGGTTTGAAATACCCGAAACCAATATAGAACCGGGTAATTATAATTTCTAAAGTGGTGGATTTTTAGAATAAAATAATATTATTTTTGTAATTATAATTTTTAAAGGGATGGATCATTATTTTTTTGTAATTTCGGATATTTTTTTGTATTTCGGGTCCGAACCGACCCGGAACCGGCAAGAATCGAACAAGAACTAAATCGAATATTAGAAAAGTATCGATTGGATATTCGAATTTAATATCCGAAGAACCGGAACCGAACTGAATACCCGAAAGGCAAGCTTTAAAAAAATTGTAAAAAAAAAAAAACAGCTCGACAGTAAAAAAAAAAAATGACCAATCATTAGTTGACACGTGGCGGTTCTGGTACTCTCCCAAAAATTCCCAACCAAGAACTATATTTGCTGTATTTGCTCTCTCTCTTTACTTCCGCATCTATTTATTATTATTATATTTGTAAAAACCCTATAAAAGCTAGCGATAATGTTACTCTAACAAATTGAATCTTATATAATAACCCTAATTATTAAATAATGATTTTCCTCCGAAACACTAAACCTAACAAATGGTTTATTTAAACATATTAAAATATATATATAACAAATTGCATAATAAAGAAATCGATATCCAAAGAGAACCAGAAATCTTCTCTACGAAATACAGAGTCAAAGATTCATCTCCCCTAATGATACAACTCAAAACATATATTATAAAAATAATAAATAAAGCTTCTCCTAAAAAGTAGCCAAAAATATGTTTCAATAGGTTTTGAATCGAATTAAGTTGACTAGAGATATTAGAGAATTGCCCAGGCACCAAATATGAAAATTTATAATAATTTTGGGGAAAATGCCAAGAAAATTATTAACTATCAAATTTAGGAAAAAAACCATTAACTTTTGAATGAGCCATTCAAACCCCAACTTTTAAGAATGGATAATCTAAAACATATATTTCATTGACTACGTCATGTTTCCCCTCCAAAAATGGAAGTTAAATATTAATTTTTTAGGGGTCAAAACGGTTTAGTCAACATAAAACTCATGATTCAAATAACTAACTTTAGTAAATTAGAAGTTTAAAGGCTCGTTAAAAGTTCATGGTTTCTTTTCTCGCCAAATTTTTAAAGTTCATGAGTTTGGCATAAAGTTGAAAAATTCAAGCAAAAATACAATCATATCAACTCCCTCGTTTTTGCTTTATGTTTGTTCTTAAACAAACAAAAGACTATGCCGAAGAAGAGGTTTGGAAGAGAGAGATTAAATATGTTACTCTTTCACTAAAATATTCTATCGAATGAATTCATGATTAAACTGCAAACTCGCAAACAACTTCAACTAAAATAATCTAATCATGCTCATAACTACTGGTTTCTAAACTTAAAAAAATAAACATTAATGTTGATCAAGGTTTAACTGACTCATTCAAATGACTCAATCTTAAAAAGTTGAGGGTTTAAATGGCTTTTTTTAAAGTTCATAATTTTTAGCATTTTTACAGCAAAAATTAGGACCTAGATCGGTCTATCCAAACTTGCATGTGCGTCTTCTCTGAGCCAGATTAATATTCTTCAGTAAGATCATCATAATTTTTTATTGCACCGTTGGATTGAGTTCAAGTCACTTTCATATGAAAGCTAACCCACAATGCTATGTTGTGCCAATATTTTAGCTTGATCCAATAGTAGAAACATTTTAAAATATTAGAAAATTTCTTACACTTCTATATGACTTTGCAGCCAAATATGTCCAGTTGTATCCAAAACGTTCCAAAATATCTCATTCTTAAATACTCTAAAAACATATTTTTATTCGATAAAAAGGTTTTAACCAAGTAGTAAACCCACGGAAAACCGATTATATCAATTCATCCCTCTCCTCCCCCCCCCCCCCCCCCCCCCCCNATCAAACAAACATAAGATCAAGTTTAGGAGAGAGGCTTGAAAATACAAGAGCTCGAAATTCAATATGCATACCACTAAGTCAAGGAATAGTCACTACATCTTTTCCTAATTCCATCACACAATCGAAAATATTCTCTCAACTCTAATGACAAAAATCTAATGAATCTTTAATTCTCATCAGCCGACTCCCTACATTGATTAATACAATAATGCACTCTCATTGAGGGAATATCAGCAAAGAACATGGGTTTTATCTTCCAAGGGTTTTTATCATAATAAATCCAAAAGCAACAAGTTTGAAAAGAAACCAAAAGAAAAATTAGTTAGTACATAGCATACATCCTCACCTAGATTTATTTCACACCGTCCCAATAAGAAATTAAGTCTAGAAAATAATGTAAACATACTTAAAAAAAAAAGAAAAAAAACTAACCTAGGTGGGTTTTCTCCCACCAAGCCATTGTTTAGAGTCATTAGATTGACTTTTGAACACAATCTTCGAATCATGAGAATCAAAAGCTTAAGTCAATGCACTTTTAGTCCTTTTGTTATTAGTACAATAGACAATATGCTTAAAGAAATGCAATATCGCCCATGGAAAAAAGATACAAATCTCATCAAATAAGTTCACTATGAGTGTAACATTTTTCATGAATTGCTCTTTGATTATTACATTCTCATAAGAATCAAATGCATTATATGAGAAAATAAAGTCAACTTCAGATGTAAACGAGTTCAATACAAAGTTGTCAACTTCATCTCCATCAAACATGCAAAACACATCATTCTCACTTCCTAAGTCCATCTCAACTTTATGATTTTCTAAATTACTCAAGATCTTATCTACATTAAGCACATCTCCTAGGCAAGAGTTTTCAAGAAGTAGACTAGATTTCTCATGCATTGAAAACTTAACTTGAGATCATGAACATCACAACATACTCCATCATCATCCCTAGAAATTTTTCCATACCTCAGAGTATATATTCTTATAGACTCACATGATATCAAATCATAACATTCACTAATAAACATGGTGTATGCAAACTAGAAGCTACATCAACACTAGAAAGCATATAACAATGATCATATTCATAAACTTCAAAGGTTGAGTCTCATATACTTTCTAGTTAACATGGTGGAACACAAAAATTTCCTCGTCAAGTGCATGGGAAATCCTTATCTCATAAAACGCGAGGTATCTTTCTTCAAAGTGTTGCTCTGTGTGAGATGAGGTTCAATCTAATCATAATCGCTAGATCACTCCTTGTTAGTGTTGGATTTTCTTTTTAAAGATCACCCTTCATCACTTTTTGTTCCTCATATTGCTCATCAATCATCATGAATGTATTCTTCAAACGTGTCCTCCTGCTCTTGTAGCCAATCATTGTAATATGTGGTCATCGTTTATAAAAGAAGAAAAATAAGAGAATAAAAGAAAATTCTAGTATCACTAAACAATAATCTTAAATTAATAGGCAACTCAATTGGTTTTCGACAACAACGCCAAAAACTTGATATTCACATGTTTTACCCAAATATATTTAATGCATGTGCATAACAAACATAGGAATATATAAGGGAACGAATATGCAGAGGCCAAAGTTGCAATACATATCTAAAATTCAAATCTAGCTAGGACAAGATAGATGTTTGTTTTATTTTCAGTTGTAACTAAATATAGTGTAGAAATATAAAAACGTTGTAAAAGATAAGATAAAAATGCTAAGCATCAAGAAAATTCGTAGGGAACATGACTAACAATCAGGTTTATTAGATAGCGAAACAAATGATGTTATTCTTAAACTCAAATCACAAATATAGATCAACCTCCTCCCAACATATTATATGTCTACAATATTGAAGACTAACTCCTTTTTAATTCATATATCCTAAATTTGCATTACAGATTAATTTTGATAATTTTTCACAACGCAATAACATCAACTCACGCAGAATAGTGACGGCTAACTCCCGTTAACTTCATATATCCTAAAAAGGCATTACAGATTAATTTTGATAAGTTTACATTACGCAATACCATCAACTCCAGCATGTTAAGAACATTATGCTCATTTAGGTTATTTAAGGCATTTAGACCAAATATATTTGTATCTAGCAACCTAAGATCATGAATTATATAGCTACTCTAATTAAGGAAATAAGTAAAAACCAAGGTGAAGAATCTAACAAATTAAATCCTATATAATAACTCTAACTATTAGATCATGATTTCTCTTAAAATCCTTAAAACCTAACAAGTGAATAACATATTAAAAGAAAGAGCGAAGAAGATAAAAATCGTTGCATAATGAAAGAAATAGAAATCCAAATGGGTTACTAACTCTTCTCAACGAAGAACATAGTCAGAGATTTGTCTCCCTCAAAGATACAACTCCAAAGAATGAAAAGAAAAATAAAATTAAGCCTAAAAAGTAGCTAAACATATGCTTCAACAAAACCATTATTACCTTTGATCGCGTTATTGGATTGAATTCAACCACCTACATATGAAAAGCTAACTTATGTAGCTATTTTGGACCAAAATTTTAGCTTGATCCAAAGATAGGAATTCTTTTCAAACATTGATAAATTACTGAAGTGTATGCACGAGTTTGCATCTATCTATACTTACTTGTATCCAAAACATCTTTTTTTTCCAAAATCACCAAAAACCTTAAGAGATTTCATAAAAACTGAAATACTTTAAAAATACACTTTGACTCGATAATAAATTAGTAAAAGCTCGTAAAAACTGAGTATATCTAATACCTTTGAAAACTATTTTTCAAAATTTTCCATAAAAACAACAGCTAAAACTAATCTTTAAACCATCAAAACTTAATCAGAAATCCTAACAACTAAACTGTAAACTCAATTTCTCTAAATTCTTAGAGTTCATTTATAAGACTTATAACAAATAGCGTTTATAATCTTTTTGATATTAAACTTTTTTATAGTAACTTTTGGAATAAAAAACTTATTCTTATGTTATATATTTTACCGAATTTCTCAACTTTTTTTGTCAGTCGGGGCTATAAATAATATCGCGGCCACGTATGCATTAAGTAGAGATAGAATCAACTGGCAGGGTGATCCATGCGTCCCTCAACAGCTTAGATGGGATGGTTTAGACTGCGACAACACGGTTATGTCCGTGCCACCAAGAATCACTACTTTGTAAGTCAAAAACGTAGCTCACTTGATAGTAACTAAGATGATTATTACTACTTTAAATGTAATTTTGAATGTTTCACTAGAAACTTGTCTTCAAGTGGTTTAAATGGAACCATTGCAGCTGCCATTGAAAGTCTTACACAACTACAAAAACTGTAAGTATTACCACTCCTAATTGAAGGCGATAAAGTGTTGTATGGATTTATACTTTTTTGCTATTTTTATTAGGGACTTGTCGAATAATAACTTGACTGGAGGGGTGCCAGAGTTTCTAGGCAACATGAAATCATTATTGGTCATGTAATTTGCTCTCGACATAGATTCTACATTTCTTTTCAAATATTTAACCTGATCAGATCATTTTCATTCTTAACAGAAACTTAAGGGGGAACAATCTTGATGGTTCAATTTCTCAAGCTCTTCAAAGAGAAGGACTAGAACTTTTGTAAGAAACTGTTCTCAACTTTTTATGGTTATTACCTATAACCCTTTCCTAGATTTTATGTCACGAACAACCATTGCCTTATTGTAGAGTTGAAGGAAACCCAAGGCTTTGTGTCACAGATTCGTGTCGTAAACAACATAACAATGAAACTCTTGTGCCAGTGGTTGAACAAAAAAACCAAAAAAAAAACAAAGCTCTTGTGCCGGTTGTTATATCAATTTCTTTTGCAGCCTTTGTCATTGTTGTAGCCGTTATTTTGTTTCTACATAAAAAGAAAAAGTCAACGATTACACAAGGTATATGCAAGAGGCGTGAAAATAAGTGTGAAAGTCGTTGCTCTATTGCATTAAAAGGAAAAACAACATAACATATCTTTATTCTGATGTATAGGCCCACACTCACCACCGATAGCATCAACAACGAATGTTACATTTGCTAATAAGAAAAGCAAAAGGTTCACATATTCAGAGGTCATCAAAATGACAAATAACTTCCAAAGAGTTTTAGGTAAAGGAGGGTTCGGCATGGTTTATCATGGTACTATAAAAGGTTCCGAACAAGTGGCTGTTAAAGTGCTATCTCAATCTTCAACCCAAGGCGATAAACAATTCAAAGCAGAGGTATTCATAACTCGGTAACTTTTCCAACTAAACTATATACTGTCTAGCATTACTCGGTAACATCGTTTCTTGACATGGAATATTACCTTAGGTTGATCTTCTTTTGAGAGTTCACCACACAAATTTGGTGAGCCTTGTTGGGTACTGCTACGAAGGAAATCAGTTGGCCCTCATCTATGAGTTTATGCCCAATGGAGACTTAAAACAACATTTGTCAGGTAAATGGTAATATATATCTAGTGATTTCACGTATAGCAGCAATATTAACTCATGAAAAATCGAAAAATATTGAATGGATTTACCCAGGAAAAGGAGGTAGATCCGTCATTGATTGGAGTACGCGACTAAAAGTATCTTTGGAGGCAGCACAAGGTTCCTATTAAGTTAAAACTTGTTAAGAGAATATTGGTTCAATCATGTTTACTTCTTATATGTAGATATATTTGACTCCATTGCATAGGTTTGGAGTATTTACATATCGGATGCACACCACCGATTGTTCATAGAGATGTCAAAACCGCCAACATCTTACTGGATGAGAATTTGAAGGCCAAGCTTGCTGATTTTGGTCTCTCAAGATCTTTCCAAGGTGGAATTGGATCTCAAGATTTGACAGCAATTGCTGGTACCCCGGGTTACCTTGATCCTGAGTAAGTATTACTCATTCCGTTTTAAAATAAAGGTCTTTTAAAATTTATTCACATATATTTTGTTTAAAGAAACGTCGATAATCTTTGTTAGAATTGAGGTAAGTAACAGCATTTGCATTAGAAATCTAAAATAATAGTTAATTTGAAGAGGGTATTACTTTTTTTACATACACATATGAAACATTTGGTCTTAAACTCTATTCCTTCTTCAATGGTTAAAAGTATATATTATGTTGTTATCTTGCAGATATAACCATTCTGGTCGATTAGCTGAGAAAAGTGATGTTTATAGTTTCGGGATTGTATTATTGGAAATGATCACAAACCAACCTGTGATTCATCGAACCTCTGGAAATTCCCATATAACACAGTGGGTTGGCTTAAAACTTAACGGAGGTGATATAACTGAGATTGTGGATCCAAATCTCCACAAAGAGTATGACTCTAATTCTGCTTGGAGAGCTCTTGAGTTGGCAATGTCATGCGCAAATCCATCTTCTTCAAAACGACCATCCATGTCACAGGTTATTATCGAGCTGAAAGAATGTATTGCGTGTGAAAATAAAGGCTTGGAGTCTCAAGAAATGAACATTTGTGTGGACACTACGATGGTTCCTACAGCAAGATAGTTCTGAATGTTGCATACTTGTAGTACAAACGGTCTCGTGGTTGTTTATTTGTTGTGACCTGTGAAGTAGTATTATGTTTGTATTAGAATGTAAGCGTCAAGTTTATATATATACTTCTACTGTTTTCTTAGACTCATGTTGCTTAACCAATGGAGATGCTCTAACACATCAATGGTTAACCAATAGACTCTATAGTATCTTAACCATTGGAAGCAATAAAATTAAAAATCTTACCAAAAGTTTCTTATCCATTAAATTTAATAAAAAATTGCTTAAACACTCTCTAGAGCTGCTTAACCAATGGAGATGCTCTAACACATTACGTTTACAGAACATTCAGACAAAGATAGGAAGTTTATTATAGGCTTGTCTTTAAACAATTGAGTCTTTTTAGATGTAACACATTATTGTAGAATATAGTTATGTAAAGGATAGTTTAGTCATTCTTTCTTCCCTAATAGAGTGTATCATGAGTATATATATTGTAATTACAATCATAATGTTAATGTACGTTTCACAACATTATATGGTATCAGAGCAATTTTTAAATACCTAATTCTAGCCGCTCTCTCTTCTCCTTTCTTCTTCCTCTTTAACACCATTCTCTATGTCTAATACCTCATCTCCTCATGTCTCTGAGACTATTGTTCTCTCTGATTCATCTACACTCCTAAATGTCAATATGAGCAATGTCACCAAATTGACATCTAACAACTACATCATGTGGAGAAGACAAGTTTTTGCCTTGCTTGATGGATACAATCTATCTGGTTATTTAGATGGCACCACTCCAACACCACCTGCAACTCAAACCGTTGAAGGTACCGTTACTGTTAATGCGGAGCATACGTTCTGGAAATGGCAAGATCGCCTTATCTATAGTGCTTTTTTGGGTGCTATCTCGGTTGCCGTTCAAGCTATACTATCCACCACTGAAACTGCCGAAGATATTTGGTCCACTCTTGCATCTACCTATGCGAAACCTTCGCGTGGTCATGTTCGTCAGATCCGGCAACATCTCAAGCAATGGACAAAAGGAACCAAGTCTGTTGATGAGTATTTTCAAGGCCTCAAAAACATATTCGATCAACTTGCTCTCTGGGGTAAGCCTCTTGAAATTGAAGACCAACTTATTTATGTTTTTAAGGGTCTTCCTGATGATTACAAAACTGTAATCGATCAACTTGAGGGTCGGGATATCTCACCCTCCCTTACTGAGGTTCATGAGAAGCTCATTAATTATGAGCTGCAACTTCAGGCTTTACAAACTCTTACGGTGTCTCATCCTATCTCTGCTAACAATGTCACTCACCGTGCCTCTTACAACAACAACTCTCGGCCCACATCCAATTCTCGTGCCTCACGTCCAACCACCTGGTCTCCTTCTTCTTCTTCTCATCGTACTGAAGCTGCTACTCCAAGAGGGTACCAAGGTAAATGTCAGATCTGTGGCGTCTTTGGCCACAGTGCCCGACGTTGTTCCCAGCTAGTCTCGGGTGGATACAACTCTGGATCAGCCTCACGTCATCAATCTTCTTGGCAACCTCGTGCTAACATGGCGGTTTCTTCCCAGCCCAATAATAAAAATTGGATTCTTGATAGCGGAGCGACTCATCATCTCACCACCGACTTAAACAACTTGGCTTTGCATCAGCCTTACAATGGTGGTGAGACTGTCTCCATTGATGATGGTTCTGAACTACCCATCTCTCATACTGGTTTTGTACCCCTTCCTACCTCCACTCATCCTTTAGCTCTTAATCATGTTTTATATGTTCCAAACTTACAGAAAAATCTCATCTCTGTTTATCGCTTGTGTAACAATAATAATGCATCTGTTGAATTCTTTCCTGCCCATTTTCAGGTGAAGGATCTCAACACGGGGGGTCCGATTACTCCAAGGCAAAACTAAAGATGAGTTATATGAGTGGCCGGTTACCAAGTCCAACACTGTTGCTCTATTCACGTCACCAACCTCGAAGACAAACATCACCAACTGGCACTCTCGTTTGGGTCATCCTGCTCCTCCAATTTTAAACTCTATTGTTTCTACTTTCTCGTTACCTCTGTCTTCATCATTGAAAAACCAAAAACCTTGTTCTCATTGCTATCTTTATAAAAGCCATAAGCTTCCTTTTTATGCAAATACCATTACTTCCTCTGCTCCACTTCAATATCTATACATTGATGTGTGGACTTCGCCACTTTACTCCTTTGATAATCAAAAATACTATCTTATCTTCATATACCACTTTACCCGATACACTTGGTTTTATCCCCTCACACAGAAATCTCAAGTAAAATCCACCTTTATTGCCTACAAACAACTGGTTGAGAACAGATTTTCTACTAAAATCAAGACCCTCTATTCCGACAATGGCGGTGAATTCATTGCCCTTCGTCCCTTTCTCCTTCAACATGGCATTGCTCACCTCACCTCACTGCCACATACGCCGGAACATAATGGAATTTCAGAACGAAAACATTGTCACATAGTAGAAACGGGACTCACCCTTCTTCATCAAGCGGCAATGCCAAAATCCTATTGGAGCTATGCTTTTGCTACATCTACTTACCTGATAAATCGTATGCCTACGGATGTTTTACAAGGTCAATCTCCTTATGCAAGACTCTTCAACACTCAACCAAACTATCAGAAGCTTCGCATCTTTGGTTCACTTTACTATACGTGGCTTCGTTCGTACGCGGCTCACAAATTAGCTCCACGCTCTGCTCCTTGTGCGTTTATTGGATACTCACAGACACAGAGTGCCTATTTATGTCTCGAAATCACCTCTGGTCGAATCTATGTATCATGCCATGTTCAGTTTGTTGAAGATGAGTTTCCTTTTGCGAAATCGATCCTTCAATCTCCTGCCTCTCCTCCACCGGAAACTGCCGCGAACCACCAACCTCCTGTCACCTCTATTCCGGTCACTCCTCCCCGGTATAACTCATCTCCGGTGAGCTTTCCCCCGTGCAACGATCCACCGCAATTCTCCTGTCTCGCCACCTATTAATCAACAGGCCTCAGGTATATCTCTGAATTTGGGCCAGGAGAGTAATTCGACAGGCCCATTTGGTTTATTACAAGACCCATCTGTTACACAGGCCCATTCTAGTCCAACTAATCCCTCTTCAAGCCCAACTATTTCCTCTCCACGCCCACCTCTTTCTTCTCCCATTGTTTCGCCCTCACCGAAAAACACCACCATCGACAACTCCTCCGCCGACTCCCAACCACCATCTCCGTCCTCTTCGCCTGCCCAAATACCAACCCTACCACGAAATACTCACCCTATGCGTACACGTTCCAAAAACCAAATCACCAAACCCAACAAGAAATTTTCCTTACTCTCTGTTACAACTACCTCTTCCCCTGAAATTCCCAAAACTGTAAATCAGGCAATGAGAGATGCTAATTGGCGTAAAGCCATGAGTGATGAGTATGATGCTCAAGTCCGGAATCACACTTTTGATTTGGTTCCACCTACTCCTCATCAGAATGTCATT
The DNA here is from genome assembly GCA_900406425.1 of Iberis pinnata. Classification (NCBI taxonomy): domain Eukaryota; kingdom Viridiplantae; phylum Streptophyta; class Magnoliopsida; order Brassicales; family Brassicaceae; genus Iberis; species Iberis pinnata. The sequence continues at coordinate 18,125 of OVBE01005790.1, forward strand.
CAAACAAAATGGATTTTTGCACTAAAATTTTTACCGATTGGTGATCTCCACAGGTATAAAGCTCGATTGGTTGCACGTGGTTTCAATCAGCAATATGGCCTCGATTATTCAGAGACTTTCAGTCCGGTGGTGAAGTCGGTTACTATAATGCATTCTTCAACTCGACGTCAATAATGCATTCCTACAAGGGACTCTCACGGATGAGGTGTATGTATCCCAGCCACCGCGTTTTATTGATCAGGATCGTCCGCAACATGTATGTCGTCTCAACAAAGCTCTCTACGGTCTTAAACAAGCCCCACGGGCATGGTATCAAGAACTCAAACTCTATCTTTGTACGCTTGGATTTGTGAATTCATTGGTTGATACGTCTGCTTTCTTCTATAAGAAAATTGGACAGTTGGTGTATATATTGGTATATGTAGACGATATCATCCTTACAGGCAGTCACACCTCACTCGTCAAGCATTTCATCACTTTGCTTGGTCAACGGTTTTCACTCAAACAGCCTACCGAGCTTACCTACTTCTTGGGTATTGAAGCTACTCGAACAAATTCAGGACTTCATTTGATGCAGCGGCGATATATACTTGACCTCCTCTCTAAGATGAAGATGCAAGATGCAAAGCATGTGCACACGCCAATGGCTTCTTCTCCCAAACTGTCCTTATTTGTTGGTGAGATCCTATTTAATCCAACTGAGTACAGAATGTTGGTTAGAAGTCTACAATATCTATCTTTCACAAGACCGGATATTGCTTATAGTGTCAATCGTCTGTCTCAATTCATGCATAAGCCCACCGACATTCATTGGCAAGCGGTGAAACTTGTCTTGCGGTATCTTGCGGGTACCATTGATCACGGTATTTATCTCTCTCGACATTCACCTTTGTCCATCCATGCCTATTCTGATGCAGATTGGGCGGGAGACACCGACGATTTTGTCTCCACCAATGCCTTCATTGTCTACATTGGCTCCACACCTATTGCTTGGTCATCTCGGAAACAAAAAGGTGTTGCTCGTTCATCCACCGAAGCGGAGTACCGCTCCATAGCTAATACAGCCTCGGAAGTTCGTTGGATCTTATCTTTGTTGGCTGAATTAGGTGTCTCTTCTCACACCACTCCGGTTATCTACTGTGACAACATTGGTGCTACTTACCTCTGCGCGAATCCAGTTTTCCATTCCAGAATGAAACATCTCGCCTTGGATTATCACTTCGTCCGGAATAACATCACCACGGGTATCTTTCGTGTTTCTCATGTCTCTACCCATGATCAACTTGCAGACTCTCTCACGAAACCATTGCCCCGACAACGATTTCAAGACTTAACATCCAAGATTGGAGTTCGTCAACTCCCTCCATCTTGAGGGAGCGTGTAGAATATAGTTATGTAAATGATAGTTTAGTCATTCTTTCTTCCCTAATAGAGTGTATCATGAGTATATATATTGTAATTACAATCATAATGTTAATGTACGTTTCACAACATTATAATTATTTCATAACGTGCTTCTCGGTCTCTCCCATAACTTACGTTAGTAAGTTCGTTGGAACATTGGTCTCCTCTTAGCTCTAATTTTCTTCCCGTGGGTTAAACTCCAGTCCAGCAAACACGTTTGAATTCATTTTCACCATTGACTTGATCAAAGTCTTTCTTTTAGAAAATGAATTTGGGGTTTGCTTATTTATTAGCTATTTATCTTCAAGAGCATCATAGCTAATGATATCTTGAAAAGTTAAGAAGAAGAAAAAATGGAGAGCTGTCGTGGGCATTTTTGGGTGCTAATAACTTTGGCCATCATCCATATTGTTCAACCTCAAGACCAAGATGGTATCATCAAAAGTCTTATTTGTTCTCTATATACTTCCTTATTGCTACTTCTTCGACATAACATTTATTCACAACTTGTCTTTGGTCTTCACTTGTGGTTTTAATGATCTGTGATGACTTTACAGGGTTTATTAGTTTGGATTGCGGGCTACCTGAAATTGAACCGTCTCCATATAAAGATGATTTTACTGGAATATTTTTCTCTTCAGACGAAAAATTCATACAGAGTGGAAAAATTGGTCGAATCCAAGCAAGTCCAAGGAACATAAGAAAGCATTACGAAACAATGAGATATTTTCCGGAAGGAATACGTAACTGCTATAATCTGAATGTGGAGAAGGGACGTAAATATTTGATAAGGGCTACTTTTGAGTATAGGAATTATGATGGTTATAACAATCCCCCGGTGTTTGATCTTCATCTTGGACCTAATCTATGGGCAAATGTAGATCTACGAGGAGTGAATAGTACACGGGAAGAGATCTTACACATCCCAACATCAGAATCGTTGGAGATATGTCTAGTTAAGAATGGCACCACTACTCCACTTATATCATCTTTGGAGTTACGGCCATTGGGAGAGGATATTTATATCACTCAGTCTGGTTCCCTCAGTCTTTTATTTCGTCAATACTTTAGCAACTCCGGATCTAGCATACGGTAAGTCAACTTTTTCTGCTCTGTTTTGATCTCAGTGTCTGCCAAATTTTTTTAGATATTAAGCTTGAGCATAAGCATGACCTTGACTCTGTAACATCCAACCCGCCGTTTGTTGGAGGCTCTTTGAATATAGTTTATTTTTGAGATTTCTATAAGCAGAATTTTTTTTAGTTACAATGAAATACAAATACATAATGAAAAGTAAATTCGTTAAAAAGAAAAAAAAAAATATGTGTTTATCTACTCAAAGAGATTCAATCATAAATAAATAAAAAGTCACAATTTGATAATTACACTAAATATTGTACATTATTTGAAAATTTGAACTAATTTTTAAATATTTTGAAAAATATATGTTTGTTCGATTAAAAAGACTAAAGTGCCCTTAGTTATTGTTTTTCTAACTATAATTTAAATAATAATAATAA